>CM046373.1:29354147-29448010 GCA_025413025.1 Ficus hispida
TTTAATACGATGATTTTTCAAATTAAATCTGAACTATTGATCTGATCGAGGACGATCTAATAATCAGATTTGAATGATTTTAAATTTAGTTTAAACCGTTAATTGATTATTATAATCCAACGGTCATAATTAAATTTTGATGACCAACGACTATATCTGTTAAAACAGATACGTTTTTGGATGAAAATACACCTTTTAATTTTAAAAAATATTTATGTTATATCTATTATAACTCTTTATGAATATATATATTAAAAACTATAAAACCCTAATTTCTAATTTCTAATGTCAGTTTCGTATCTTATTCTGAAATTTAATAAGATTATTATTTATTAAATTTATAAATTTATTATAACGACTTATTCATAATAGGGACAAATAAATCTTAAATAAAATAATTTTTATATCTCAAACCCTTGATCTTCTCTCTCTTTTTGTTTTACTTCTTTACATCCAAATAGTTTTTCCATTACTCACTGTTTTTCAACAATATACATATATACAGGAAACCTCTTATGTCCGGCAGAACAACCTGAGGAAGAGAGAGACGGGCGGGAAAGATGTCGGGTACAACTCGAGAGAGAGGACCGGGGGGGGGGGGGGGGGAGGAGAGAAAGAGGGAAGGAGAGAGGGGCCCGAGATCATCATCACAACAACATCAACGACAACAGTAGCAACAGAGGCCCATTCGGAAAACATGGGAAGCCCCCAGAAATTACGGCGAAGTCGCCAGAAGAACTCATGGTGAAGACGCCGAAACTCATTGCGAGTCGGACGGTGAGGATGAGGCAGCCGGACTTGCGTTTCGAGGAGGTCGAATTCTCTCTCTCTCTCTCTTCGATGACTCTCTCTCCGACGACGCTCTCTCAGGTTGTATACCAGCCCATGTTTTCCCAGCCTCTGCCCCTCTCCCCCTCTTCATTACTGCCCTTCATTTTGCATCCAAGGGCTCCAATGAGCTTATTGTTCCTGTCTGGCAAAAAATGGGTGTTGGACACAAGAACTTTCATATATGTATAAAAGTTGGCTCTCTTGTCTAATACTACATTTTTACTGAACAAGAACGGCCACCCCTTTGGATCATTCGGTCGAAAAATGAACAGTAGTAATGAAAAATAAAATTTTACCATGATAACAACTTCTCATTACCAAAATACAACCTCTATATATATAGAGATAAAGATCATTGAGAGTAATTTGGGATACAAAAATTTTAAATTAATATCATTTTGAGAGAATGGTCATTTGTGTGTTTTGCTCAACCAAACATATAAACAACCATATTTTAGAAAATTTCATTCAAATCCGACATATTTATCTTTTTTTTTTTTTTTTGGTGATAGAATGCATTTGCATCATAAAAGTAGAGAATAGAACCCTATTCCTAACCTGACATACGGGAATTTACATATGAGCCAAATCATTCTTAAATACGATGAAAAACCTGCCTACTTTCAACATGTTTTACTCCTACAGTATCATATATATGTTGTTTACATATTTGGCTTCAGTAAATATGCTATTTACCTCTCTCCTCTCTCTCTCTCTCTCTCTCTCTCTCTCTCTCTCTCTTTCCTTTTCTGTAGTACACAGTTTCAAAACTTCAGCAAAAATATGAAAAAAAAAAAAAAAGGCAAACAGTATTAAAACTAACTTAAAGGCAAGAATATTACATAAACCCTTTTATTTGCAGCCAATTGGAATTAAAAAAAAAAATTGCTTGTCAACTGTCTTTTGACATATCATCAACAATAAATATTGAAGCTTAACAATAAAAAGTGTAACTAATTACACGAGTAAAATGGCAAAAAATCCACCCACATGACGCATTTATTTCCTCGAGCGGCTCAGCAGTTGCTCCACCGTAGATTCGGATTGAAAGCGAGTTTGAAGAAACATCTTGCTCCAATGGTAACCGTACTCAAGGAAACAGATGCCCTTAATTGACACGACGTATTTGGTTTTCTGGCCGGTGTTTTGTTGCTCAGAAAAATCGAAGACAGGTGAAGATTCCGCCATAAAAAAAAATCTGGGCATATGAAAGCTCGGTTCAAGTGTTACAATTGGACACTCGAAACCTGTTTCATCATGCGTAAACAGGTTGGAGAACTGGGAGACATACTCAGTTTAGGGCGTAATGTACTCGCTCCAGGAGTTGCACAACCTGATTAATGGGGATAGGCGACGGAGACGTCTTCGAGCTTGAGCTTACTGCATCTTTCGTGCCAAGGGGCAACGACAGTACAGCTTCTTGTTGCATTCTTGTAAGTTCCAAGAACTGAGTAAGCATATCACCGTCAAGTATTTTAGGTGCTCCAGTCTGCAACAGATTTAAATAAATTTAAAAAAATTAAAAAAAAAAGGGAGGCTAAATTATGAATCCAGTCCTACATGCTCTGAAACCGGTATGTAATAATATAAAGGGACCATTCAAATTAAAATTAACAAATTATATATATTTTAGGTCGCTGCATTTCTTACCGGGTTTTCACGGCCTCGGAACTCGTTATGATCATTTCCGAGTATTGGAGCAGTTAGTGGATGAACTACAAGTCTAGCTTGGACAGCTTCCAATAGTTCATATTCATCCCTACAAAAGATTGACGTTTACAATGTAAAAATCCAAACAAATTTTACAATTGCAAGTCATGCAACAGTAAATAATAACTGCATTTCTGCACACACACGAGGCCTTTAGTGCAGGTGTGGTCGGAGGACCTGATACCTATAAGGTAACCTTTTATTTCGCCCCTGATAATCAAAACCTTCGGCATCATTTCCGAACAGCCACAACCAAATTAAAAATAAACTTGGCTGCCCAGAGGCCAGAGCACACCGCACATTGCACACTGGTTCACGGTGTCTAGACACATTTGGAGGTCCAGACCGTGGTACTTCAACTTAAAAAGAACCAAACGAGACAAGATCCATAGACCAAAAGCACTCACGCGTTAAATATATTAAAATGGTAAGTTTCAACACTGTAGTGCTTCAAAATTAATATAGCCACGAATCTGGTAGTTACTGAAAAATTCCATCGGTGCATAACAAAAGGGGTGAACATTTATAGTAGGGCAACTAGTCCTAGCTCCTCAGAGGGCATCTTCACAAACAACGATTATTGATGTGCTGCAACTGTTAGCGACACTATTTTCATGAAGAAAGCCAAAAGATTGTGTCCTACCTTGATAAAGAAATAAAGGTTATTATACTTCCAAGGAGGGTGCTGGCAATAATAGTGTTGTGTGCAAAGTCGATCTTCATGTTGCTGCCCTTCAAGACGTCATCTGCTGGAAGTCTATATGAAAACGATCCCTACAAATAAACATGAGCAAATCTTCAGGGTGCTACATCTAAAAGAATCACCAAAAAAAGTCACCAAAGATGGAAATAATTCATCCTTTCGCAGAAGGGACCGAAGGTTCAACAGCAAGGCTGTACCTTTCTGATGCTCATAGCTATCTCACCCATGTAGTAGGCACAGCTTACTGTTAAGTTGCATTCTGGACTTGCATTATCTGGGACATAAAAATCATTAAAGTTAATACCCAAATACCTTTCCCGGTCCCAAAGCAAGAGAACTAACAGAAGGAGGGGGTAGGGGGAACTAACAACTTGAAAATTAATTACCAAATACCATTTTATAAGTATGAGTATATTTTTAATTTAGGTTGCATAAAGAATTAAAAGCCACGTGTATCATGCCATTTAGTAGTTGTTTTAATTTATAATTTTTCAAATAGGTAAAGCTAGCACAGTTTCACGTTGACTTCACAGAAAGATCAAATTTGAGTGCAGCTCATTTTGCTACTCAAGATAGTTAGAGCATCTGGATCATACAGATGACTATTAGTCATAACTAACTGCTGTGAAAGAATTTACGGCATAGTTTCAAAAGTTGTCGGGCTCAAAATCTCTTCTTATTTTACTTTTTCTGATGCCAAATTCTAGTCCAAATTGATCTCTACGGTCAAACTCGAAAGTGATCTTGCCACTTGCTGATTCATCTTCAAAATTTCCGACTGATTTTTTTAGGATTTAATTTCCATAATCTTCATAGGAAATAGGAAAAATGGATTAAGGGCTCCAATTGAAGCTCACGGGGTACACATCCTAGTCTAATTGCTTTGGAGATTAACAATCTTTTACCTTCTAAATGATCCGCGCAAGACAGGACAGCAATGCTCCCCTTACGATCTGACACAACAGCAGTATCAAGATCCATGAGAAGACAATCTGCAACTAATCTTTGTGATGGATCACAATAAAGTTGTTCCAACTTTCTAGCATCCTGCCATACAAGAAAGCGAAGACGTCAATGTCAACAAAAGTGTCCAAAAAGAAACAGGAAAAATCCTGCTATTCCAAGGTGAAAATAGAAGAGTTGCTTCTGCGAAGGGGAAAGAAAGGGATATCAAGACACCAAAGAAAAGAAACACACAAGCAAAGAAGAAAATCGTTTGCTGGCAGAATTATTGACAGAACAAACTCAGTACTTACTTCATGATACGAAAAGAAGAGGATACCATCGCGACAGTCGCCAACAGAAATTCTTGTAAAGTGAGCAGTCAAAGACGTGATCATAAACCTCGTCCTTCCCACAGCAAATTTTCTCACACGATGGGAATTGTCATTTGGAAAACCACAGACATAAAACTGAAATTAAAGAAGAATAGAATCCTTATCACAATAAATTACATGGAGTCATATATGCTGCATTATTTCAAAAAGACTGCAAATAGATAAAAATGAAGGAAGCAAGAAAGAAGGAATATTGCAACTTACAGAACTACCAGCAGATGCCAAGAAGTAACGTTCAAGATAGGGGCAAATTGCGAGTACCATTCCAGCCCACGGGACTGAATAAGCCAACCGCAACTGCCATGCTTCAGTTTCTTCAAGTTTGATTCCATCACAGCAGGTATCATCTGGGCTACTGCACAGGCTACTGCTAGATAGCTGTTCTGTGGCATATCCAACAATTTCGCAAAATGGCGAAGCTCGTTGAGAAGATGAACCTGCCTTAGAACAGAACGTCATTGAACCACTATCCGAGTGTTGCACGTGTTCAATGCAGAGAACAATAAGACGGCCCTTTGTACTGTTCAGAGAAGTTCAGTTAGGATTTCATTTTTATGGAACCATACACAGAAGGGAAACATGATTTCCAAACACATATACATGTTAACTTGAAACAAAAGCCCGTAAAGTGTCCGGTAATAAGTAAAAATATTTACTTAATAAAGCAAACAGTCGAGTGTCAAGGCAATATGCTTTCTGCAATGTAACATGGAAGAAGCAGCAAGTACTTAAATAAGTAGAAAAGAAATTCATAAAAATAAAAAATAAAAAGGATAAGTAGAAAAGAAAAGGCAGGGGACAGATGCTACACCTCTCGGCCTCGCCGCTGGGCATTATGGCTGGACCAGAAGACAGACTGGTTCCAACAACAAGAACCTGTTCATTCCCTGCTCTCACCAACTGCATGGATTTTCCTGTTTCCCCATGATCAAGTTTAAAAGATGACACCACTGTACCGCTTAGAGGATCTACACAACATATATCGGATGAACATGTATCATATGTCAGTTCAGTCCTCATCACAAGCAATAACCTGCTTTCACTATGATATAGGACCTTCCGAGGAGTGCCTCCAAGACTAAACTTCTGTACATTAAGCCTCTTACTGTGCACCATCTCCACCTAGGAAATTACAATATACAGATCTATCAAGATAATATCAATTAACTCTAAGAAAGAAAGAAAGAAAGAGGGGAAAAAAAAAGTGAAAGAAAAGGTGCCTCTTAAATCATTAATCTCAGTTCCTACAATGTAATCCCAGTGGAACCCAAAACAAAAAACAAGACTTTTAAACGCAACCATGCTATGCATGAGCATTAGATTATTGAACCGAGTTGAACACAGTTCATATGATCATGTGAAACCAAACGTTCTGAAATTAAACAAAGAATTAATTGCTGTATCAGTTGAAGATAGCCTGACGTTCAAGGTATAATTTTCTAAGGTTATACAATAAATATATATATATATATGAATTAGAATTCTCACCAAATGTAGACTGTTCTCTGCAACAAACAAAATACCCTTGGGGCACTCAGCAGAACATACAGGAGTCACATGTGTTGAAGCTTGGAATGAAATAGATGTATAAGAGAGACTATGCCTTGCAGTGTGCAACAACCAAGGTCGGTCACTTAGGGCAATTATATCAGCATCAAGCGAGCCACTCAAGGGAACTAGGAAAACTGGAGTGATGCCAATACGACGAATGGTGATCAATTGAAGATTAACAGGACTTCTGCACTTTGACTTCTCAGATAACTTAGCATCACTAGCTTTTAGACCAAAAATATTTGGAGATGACGTGCTGGAAAGAACAGGACCTGCCTCCACTAGAATAGAAGAAAGAGCACTCCGATTGGGTAATACCGATGGTGGAAATGCAGAGGCAGAAGGCCACTCAAAACGAAGCAGCATGCCATTCCGCAGTCCAGAAAGGACATACAACCGGTCAACAAAAACAAGCCTTACATCTTGAGGAACGCAACCACTCACAGCAGTTCCCATAACTGCTGTAAGTGCAATTGTCCCATTTGCAAGAACTTGTAGGCCTTCAATGGAATCAAAAGCCAAAACTTCCACAGAAGGCTTATGTGTCCCAACAACAAAAGCTTTACTGATGTCAACTTCAGATGGAAGGGCAGATAGACAGCTGTCGTCTACAACACCCATCGGATGGCTTGTACTTTTTCGCTCAAAACGTTTTTGAGGAATGGCAATGCATGATAACTCGTATTGTAATCTCACATGCTGTATTTCAAATATTTCATAGTTATATCCTAACAGCAATCTGACCCCAAGAATGAACAAAAGACAGGGATTAGAAGTAGAAACAACAATCAGATCATGTCCAACTGCCCCAAATTGATATTCATGTTGTCTGGGCACCAAGAAACACAAACTGGAGCAGGCAAAGAAATTCCTTCCGAATGAGCAACTTTAGTGGGCAAACACAGTCTCACTGCATGTTGGTGAATCTGGACAAGCAATCCATCATTTAAAAGACCACATGCCAACGTACTAACATCAGGTTGGAAACCAACTGAATCAGTCACATCAGTAAAGCTTAAGCCAACTGACAATACCCTCGTCTCTTCAACGAACGATAGCACAAGAAAAGAATCATAAGAATCCATTACTTTCATCCGGACTGTCCAAGTACCAGTTATGCCTTGATATATAGGAGCCGTTCTGTGTAGCTTTTCTACACTTATACCATTTTGAATAATTCTTAATGATCCTTCTGGCACCACTCCACAACAGGCAAAGATTTGATCATGTTTCTCATCATGGTAATCGACAATTGACATATCCAAGATGGGAGCAATGTTTTGAATAGGACTTGTGAATACAAGCCTTTCATCCTCCAATTTCAGGACCATACCATCCCCCATCTCAACGAAAGCCGCAAGAAAACCACCTTCAACCCATAGAAGTGCCTTGCATGGTGAACCTTTGTAAAGACAATCAGATTGTGTAACCTTAGGAACATCAGAATCAAAGCAAAGCTCAATCAAGAAAAATTCTCCAGTATCTAAACAGAAAATCATCCTTGGTTTTTTAGTATTTCCTGGTTCCCAACTCCACGAGCATGCATGTTTGTAGCTAACATTTACATTTCCATTGTCACTATCTATGCACATGGGATCATAATCCCGAAGCTCCAGCAAAGCACAGGCAGCAACGTTAAACAAACCTTCATCATCAACATCATGTTGTGCCTTGCACGATTCTTCAACAAAACTCTGCTCCTCAACTGCATGAGGTAAAAAATTTAAGTTTGTTCGATGGACACAACGAGGGTTATGAGCATCTCTAAGATCCATTAAGAGAGCATCACCCACCCTGAACATAATAGCAAATCCATAAGAATGAGAGACTTCTACAATGTCAGACGCCAAAGGTCCATCTTCAACATATTGTGATAAAACAGAAACGGCTTGATCTCTAATACTCCATCCCAATAAAAGAAGCTCATTAAGGAGTGATCTTTTCCTGAAAGGACAAAATAATTGGCTTTTTCATTAAGATGGACCTTACCAGAACATCCAAAACTGATAGTGCTATATGCATGCTGAGGTAATGCAAACTATAAAAATGTAACTTTAACTCTCATAGTCATACCGATTCAGAAGAATGGCAAGTATGGGATTATTCCCCTTACTTGGTTGAGAAGGATCTTTTGAAATAAAGCACATGCCCCATATGGCACCACTTATACTGTTCTTTTGGATGCCTCTAGCTGCGCTTAGATCTCCCTCATTTTCAGGAGGATAAACTATTCTCTGAAATAGTGGCACAACAACACAACTTAACTTGTAAAGAAACTCGAATTGTCATTTCAAATGATGTAGGGTCGGGGGATGGAGACACACATGTTCTCTCTAATAAATACAGCACAGAACCTTTTACAATTACGCACAAGCCACTAATTACTATTTAACTGAGTACTAAAAAAGTACCTTATCAATAATATCATTGCCTGCAGACACTGAAACAGAGAACAGAGCCAACTGATTTTCATAGGCACTTGCAGCAATGAAAGATCCACTGTAAAGTAATAAAAGAATAAAAGTAAGGGCCAAAGAAATCACTGAAAATCCAGCGCCTAGTATCCTCTTCTTTTCTTTTAATTTTCAGCATAATATATCCTGTTTGGAACAATCTAGACCCAGAAAGTAAACACAAAGTAAAATAGCTTAAACTCAAAAAATAAGGAAATTTCCCTAGTTTCTACACACAAATTCAAATCAGGTGATAAACTCAAACAGAGCACGTTTGAGTAAGTAGAAACATAAAACCCAGCCCATCCTATAGCAGTCACAGCATTATTCTTGCTCTTCCCAAAAATTTTTGTGCTTTCATCCCCTCAATCAATTAAATAAACATGGAGGGGTCCTAGTAATATACAGAAAGTTTTACGAAAAGATAACCATGAGTTTTGGTTGAATATCTCAGTACGTAAGAATGAACAAGTACACTAATGCGCACTGAAATATGAAATTATGATAGCGACAAATAGTTGAATCCTAAGATAATAGAACTCCATGCCGTGACCCAATCACCCCAGATTCAGATCCTATAAAATAAAAGAGAAACTAAGGAACAAGGAAATTAGAAACTTCACCTGGAATCAACCGCAAGCAATCTCCCAAGCTGATACCTCGAGTTTCCAGGGCTTGAAAGTTGAACTTGCGTCACTGGGAAGAACCTTATTCAAACGATCCAAATACCAGTCCAAGAGTTAAACAGAACATGTAGCAAAACCACTTCTCCTTTCCAACAAGCAAGAATGAAGGAAGCAAGAAAATGAAGATTACCTGTGCATTTCATTGCAAAAAGATAAAACCGAGAGCTTCCCGGAATCAGAAAGAACAAGCAAGAAATCTCTACCCAGCATCTACCACAAGAAAAAAGGAAAACATGCAACATTCAGATAGTAGAAACAAATTTCTATCAAGTATCAACATAAACACATTTTGACAAATACAAAAACTTTAGCGTCTTTTTCGAGAAAAACAATGCGAAAGAATGCGTGTAAGTAACTAACAGACCTGCGGGTTTCGCGGGCAAAACTTGTCCTTCCATGGTAGGATGGCAAGGTCTTTAATGGTCCCGAACACCGGCTGTTCGCTTACAGATTGCGCTATCCCATCTTCTCCCACCACTACCAGTTCTATCGAAGTTTCCTGAATTATTTGCCCATGAAGTAACCATTGTTCAGCACAATTCCAACCAAAAAACCATAAAAGAAAGTTCCAGAATCTGATTTTGAAGATAAATTTAAACAAATTCACAATGTAAGAACTACAAAACGAAATTATTCAAAAGAAATTAACGAACTTCAATCTGATTCCAACAATTTAGATCGACAGAACAAGTTTGAGGGAAAAATGAGAGAGAGAGAGAGAGAGAGAGAGGACCTTGCCGAAAACGACGTCGAAGGAGGTGGGAGAACGGATTCGGCCATAGACGACGTGGAGGACGACGCTGCCTCTGAGGACGCACTTGGCGAGGTAACGAGTGCCGCTACTGGACGAAGACGCCGCCGCCGACGACGACGATCGGGACTTGGCGGAGGAGCATTCCTCCTCCGAGAGCGCCATTCGCGAAGGGACGAAAAGCTTTCTTTCGATTTCCGCTTTCCTGTGGTATTTTCTGTTTGTTTCGCGGGATAATCAGAAATTCTAGGGCTTACGAAAATGTGAGAGAGAGAGAGAGAGAGAGTTGTCCTGCAATTCGTAGTCTGGTCGGTAACAGTGTCTCTTCTCTCACAGTTCCATGTGGCGACGGTCCAGGCATTCACATAGAGAGAAGAGTTTGGAATTGTATATATACAAATAATTATATTATATATAGTCGTGGTATATCTTTTTTTTTAATAATAGTCGTGGTATATCTATCTCTATACATTTCAATCAATATTTTATATACCACGTACCGTGGCAATTTTCTGTCAATCTTTTGTTGACAATAATACCCATCTACTTTTGACTTAATTCTCTTCAGTTTGCTTCCTGTTTTACCTCAACTGAAGGTTAATGTTGGAAAGGTTGGTATGCCCCACTTCTGGGAGAGTGGGGCCCAACCGGTGGCGTTGGAGGAAGAAAAATACAAAAAAATCGAAGGTGGGACCCAGCGCGTGAGTGTGACGTCAGCTTGTTTTAAAATAAATATATATTTTTTAAGGAGTTAGGGGGCAAGGTGGGAAAAAAAAAAAGAAACAGGGGTTGCTTTTGGTTCAGCGGGTGGTTTTCTGTTTGACTTGCATTTATGGCGCGTATGGAACACTCTCTGACAATATCTCATCAGTGATTGTTTGGAATTGGACCTCATCTGGACTTGCATCGAATCTTCAATTGGAGAGCCAAACTCTGAAAGACAAAAGAGGACAGGCCTTGGATTTCTTTTTTTCTTTTTTTTTTTTTTTTCAAATTCCTGCAAGTTTTATATGTTTTGTTTCCACCCATATTCGCTTTATCATAAATATAAATATATATATATATATATATATATATGCAAGGAACATTTAGGAAAGAGAATTTTTTTTTTTAGGCACTCTTTGTTTCTTAAAATGATACATATTTTTACTTTTTATTTTTTAAAAGACATACACTTGTTTTTTATTATTATAAATTTGCCACTAGAGCAGTAGGTTTTGTAATATCAAGCGAAGTTACAAGTTTACCCATCATATAAACGGGAAATGAAAGGCTTTTTCTTCAAGTTTTAGCTTTTACCTTTTTGCCTACATCCTGTTTGTTACAATTTTCCTCAAATATACAAATAGTCTATTTTATAGGTGTCTTTTAATTTTAGCATGTATTTTAAAAAATGATTTATTTTTGATAAATCTTTAAGTGTTTGGTGGAGTAGTTTGAGTTGAGATTTTTAAGCTTAAATAGTAAATTTTTTTGAATTTTTTTGAATTTTTAGAAAAGACAAAAAACTTTTTAGGAAAAAGACAAAAAACTTTTTAGAAAAAAGACAAAAAAAAATTTGAGTTAGGAAGTTTGGATGGTTATGCTTAATTTTTAACAACAAATATATACACATAATTTCATATTAAAAAGTAAGAAGAGGAAGGATGAACAGTTCTTTAAAATTATGTGATCATAAATTTGATTAGATTATTTATTATTATATTTAATATTTAATATTATAATTTATTATTACTTTAGTTAAAATTGTTATTTTACTCTTTCTCTTATATGTTGAAATGACATTTAGATATATGTTTTAACTGTTATATTCAAATAAAATATGTATTTATATTTTTTATATTTAAATAGTTATTTGTGTATTAAAAAGAAAGAACATGTAATATAATTGATAAGAATAAATATATATATTAATAATATTTTGAATTGATTTACTGGATATATGAAATATATAAATATATGTTGTATTGTATTGTGATACAATGTACGATAGATGAAGTTGATAATGGTTTCTTTGCGGCTGAAGAATGAGGACACGTTGAAGTCTCATTTAAGAGCTGGGCATCGGAGTATCGTAGACAAAAAAAAAAAAAAAAAAAAAAAAAAAAAAAGGTAAAAAGGAAGGAATATCAAGACCAGATGTCTTATTAATTATTTTAGGTCGGCATTATTTTTCTTTTTCTGTTGTTAGTTCCTTTTTCTTAACATAATGAAATTACCGTTTCTCATAAAGTAATATATCACGGCAATGCACGTGCCTTACACGTGCAGTCCTTTGCTAGTAAGATAAATACTAAGGGTGTCAATTCGTGTCTCATATCGTGTCGAATTTTTTCTTCCCCAATCCATGTCTCGTAACGGATTGATAAGACACGACACGATACGAACTTGACCCGCGACACGAAATTAACACGAAATTGACACAAAATTTGATCCAAAATTGACACGAAATTGACACGCGGCCCGAAATTGACACAAAAAGTGGACACAAAATTGACACGAAAAAAACGGGTCCAACCCGAACACAACACGATTTTTTTTCGTGTCAATTTTTCCCAACTCGAACACGACTCGCCCCCTATTTTTCCCAACCCGAACCCGTGAATTCGTGTCGTTTTCGAGTCGTGTCGTCGTGTCGCGACTCGTATTGCCACCTCTAATAAATACACACTTGCTATGGTACTTCAGGAGTACCAAAACTCCAAAAACGTGGCACAAGCTGAGCATATCACGGATTTATGAGAAAATTAAGAAAATAATCATAAATTTAACATCTCTTTATAATTTTATCCTCTATAAGAGTAAAGTTGATAATTTTGTCATTTCATAATATTTCATTAAAAATTTAATAAAAAATAGTAAAATGATTAAAATATCATTATCTCTTTATTTTCTTCCATTTTTTTATTTATTGGAATAGTTTTCATATATTTCCGACTCCATTCGCCAGCCGGTCTACGGTCACCGGTCAACGATAGAATGTAAAATGAATTCTGATAAAATGCAAAATAAATTCCGATAAAATGCAAAATGAATTCTATCAGAATCCAAAATGTTATTGAATTGTATCAGAATCCGAGAAGGCAAAACGGATTCTGATGGAATGTAAAATGGATTCTACCAAAATCCGAGAAGGCAAACCGGATTCTGATAAAATACAAATCGGATTCTGATATAATGCAAAACTTATGTACATAGAGAAGTTTTTTGAAGTTTCTATTTTGAAAATCGATATAAATTTCTTTTGCTTTTCACTTTGTTTGCTTTATTCGACGAACTGTGTTAACTATTTAGTGGTGTATATTATATTTATTATATGCAGATATATATAAATAATTACATATAAAGTCAAAGAGATTTAAAGAGTAAGAAAACCCTAGCTTTTTAAGGATTACATTGGGATCATTGGTCACAATCCAATGAAAATGCCAACTAGGCGCAGACCATCTCTTTGATACAGAACCAAGTGTAACAACAGACACAATGAATTTAATGATTTTAGTATTGTGAAACTTTAGAAAAGTACTTAAACATTTCGATAGAATCCATCGGAAACATGTATTATATTTTTCTAGTGAATGATTTGCTTATTTTCGGTTGTTTGTTTGGCGAGAAAATTTATTTTTGTTGGTTTTGTTTTGTTTCTTTTGTGATTTATTTGTTGGGTAAATTTTTGGTTTTGTAGGGTGAAAATAAAGTGTTAACGATTTTGTATTTCAACAGAATATGCGAAAAAAAATTATGAGAATCCGTTTTGCATTCTATCAAAATGCGTTTTGCCTTCTATCGGAATGCGGTTTGCTTCTTCGGATTTTGGTAGAATCCATTTTGCATTATGATAGAATCCGACCATTTTGCATTCTATCAAAATCTATTTTGTCTGTTTTGTATTCCATCTTAATTCATTTTTCCTTCTCGGATTCTATGAGAGTTCGTTTTCGATTCTATCAAAATGCATTTTGCCTTATCAAATTTTAGTAGAATCCATTTTGCATTATGATAGAATCCATTTTGCATTCTGATAGAATTCGTTTTGCATTCTATTGGAATTTATTTTGCCTTATCGAATTTTGGTATAATCCATTTTGGATTCTAACATAATCTCTCTGACTTTCAGAGCCGGATACATTTGTCCATCTTTGTTGAAATCAAAAAAATATATATTCTGTCAGAATCTATTTTGGATTCTAATAGAATCTCTCTGGCGATGAACATCAACGTCGATGACCGAAATCGAATACATCCGGTCATCTTTTGTTAAAATATGAAAAACAAAAATTCCAGCGACTGGTGAACGGAGCAGGATAAATCTGGTCATCTTTATTGAAATAAAAAAAAAATTTCCGACGACCAAAGACCGGTGATCGGAGACTGACCGGCAACTGACTGGTGAATGGAGTCAGAGATATATAAAAAATATTTCAGTAAATAAAAAATAAAATAAAATAAAGAAATATGAGTATTTATGTCTATTTACTATTTTTTTCATTTAATTATTTAATTAATATTATTAAATGACAAAATTATTAACTTTACTCTTATGGATAGAAAAATTAGAAGGAGGTGTCAAATTTAGGGCATTCTTGTAGATCCTTCTGGATTTATTGATTTTTTTTTTTTTTTTTTTTTTTTTTGTAGAGAAATGGGAAAGAAAAAAACGGAGGAAAGTGACGTTGTCAATGGAGGGAAAACGACATCGTAAGGCCAAGGAGAGTGATAGTAACGTATAGTTGATTGGAGGGTAAAGTGTGCATATTTAGCAATGGATGAAGAAAAATTGTTTGGATTGGGGCAAGCAGATACGCCGGTGGAATAAAATAAATAAATATTTAGTCCAAAAAAATAAGTTAAATCTATTTGGTTGACTGATTTGGATCTAAATTATTAATAAATTTTTTTGTCGATTTAAGTGAAGGCAACAACATTTATGAGTAATTTTTAAAAAATTAATAAACGAAAAAAAAAAATCATTTTCAACCGATGTAATAAAAGTACCATAAATATGATAATGGGAAGTTGTGACGTTAGAATTAATAAAAGTTATTTCATTATGAGAATTAGATGACTATTGGAAACGGGAAAAAAATTATCAAATTCAAAAAAAAATGAAAGAGTGAGAATGTGTTTAAAAAGTCATAAATATCAAGAAGAGAATAAATTGTGTGGCGAGTGATGTATTAGAGGAATATACTAAAAAAAGGTGAAAACATATTATAAATTTTGTTCCATGCATTCCATCCTTATTGGCTATTTGAGAAAATGGTGGACATATTATTGTTTACATTACTCTCTAATAGATGATAAATTAATATCCATTTATACAGACCAAAACAGATAAAAAGATGCAACAAAGAAACGAAGTTTTCCAAATGAAAAACAAAACTATAAATTAGGGATGGCAATTCGTGTCATGTGTCGGGTTCATGTCGTGTTAGAGTCGTGTCGAATTTTTTTTCCTCTGATCCGAACATGATCCACGATACGAACACGACTTCAACATGCGACACGAACACCGTAACCCGCGATATGAAATTGACATGAAATTAATACGAAATTGACACGAAAAAATGGGTCGTGTTCGAGTTCTACGGGTCTAACCCGAACACGACCCGTTTTTTTTTTTCGCATCAATTTCGGATGATCCGAAATCGACCTGCATCATATTTTTCCCAACTCGAACCCTTGAAATTCGTATCATTTTCGAGTCATGTCGTCATGTCACGACCCTATTGCCACCCCTGCTACAAATCCTTTTACCCACCAAATTCGTATCTGTTTCACGAGTGGTACCTGACACTTCAAATTCGTTTGCCAACTTGTCACCTCCCCCTTCAACGACATGAATCTTGCTCAATCCATCATAATTTAACCACGAATCCACCGGCTTTGTCCCCCTCCACCCGGCCGTTCTGGATAAAAAACCAATATTTGTCGAATCCCTTCTTTCTAACCACTAAATCAGCCCTCTTCAGCAAATACAAAAAGAAAAAAAAAAAAAATAATAATAATAGTAATAAAAAGCCCTCGACCCTTGATTGTGACCGCCTCAACCCATGGGAAATTATAGTACTTGCGTTTGGGACGTAAAAAACGACATCATTCTTCACTCACCTTTGGCCTTTTATATATATACATATATACATATATATATATATTTTTTAATTTTATTTTTTGTGCTGCAGCTCTGACGCCTGTGAATGAATTCTTCCTTGCTCTCCAACCGTTCACAGCCAATGGATTTGGCACGGACGACATAGTTTACACTGGAGTTCCTATTCTCCAATGCAGGGGTGGAGGACCTAAGTAACCCCCAATACAAATAATATTTATATAAAATTACCAAAAAAATATAAATATTATAAATGTATATATGATATTTGTGTGTGTATATTATTCAGTTGCCGATCAGGCGAGATCACTAGACTCAGATGAGAGAACTTCCTCGGCCCTATATCCGACCACCGAGTGGGATGCCCTAGCGGTAATGAACTATTGTGGTGATTATTTAAGGCTTGTTTGGAGGGATATCTGGAGATGGTGGTTTGAAGGTTAGGTGTTTAGAGGGAAAACTTTTGAAAAGAGTTCTGTAATATATAACATAGTATAAAAATTTAAAATGTGTTTAAAAAAAAAAGGGCAAAATAGATCTTATTTTATTCGTCTCATAGTTATGAGCATTTTTACATAAAAATCATATGATTTCGACTTGAAATGAGAAAGTTATAAACTTTTAAAGTTTGAGTTTTTTGAAAATGAAAAAAAAAAACAAAAAATTTAATTTAGAGTTGAGATTTTGAATTTCTAAATGGTATTTTATGATCTGGAACTAGCGCCAAAACGTGC
Organism: Ficus hispida; assembly: GCA_025413025.1. Lineage (NCBI taxonomy): Eukaryota > Viridiplantae > Streptophyta > Magnoliopsida > Rosales > Moraceae > Ficus > Ficus hispida. The sequence goes on from CM046373.1 coordinate 29,371,013, forward strand.
CCTTAGTTAAATATTCGAATATTGGATGACATTTTATAATGACCTTAAATTACATGACTCCATATTGATCGCATGGATGCAGATTTGGATAATAGTATTGCAATTACTCTGAGAACTATGATATGTTATGGTATGTTTATTTGAGATTTAAAGGTCGAATCCGTGTTTCTAGACCGGATTGAAGGACTAATGAGTTGGAATATTTCACTCCCATTGTTACAAATTGGACTACAAATTGACTCATAATCCGAGTTATCCAATCAAAGAATACCCTTTTACCTAAGACTAACCTTTTACGTAAGACTGTCTCCACATACCGCTACGACATTATCATTCCAACACATTCTTGATGCCCTCTTGCCCTCTTCATCAGGGAAGCATGGCCCGATAGTGTGGCCACTTTTGATCGCGTCAAAAGAAGATATGCAAACATCGGTCAATTCATTAGAGGGTCAATTTCATAGATTCCGAAATGATTGGTTTACTGTAAATGTGACATAAATTGAAGGAAAAGAAGTTCAACGACATTGACCTTTTTGAGCTTTTATGAGTAAAAATACACACAACTCCTTCCTCGGTAGTTTTTTTTTTTTAATTGGAGGGGTGGTTGGGGCGATCCACAATAATTTTCTTTGTTAGTACTAATACGCGTTTTGTGAACATTGAAAGTACATTCAAATAAATAAATTATAAAAAAAAAAATTTAACTGTTCAAAACAACACAAAACCAATCATACCCTACTAAAATTTCAGATTTATTATGCATTTAGTTGATCGCAAGATTTGAGCTCAAGATCTACCAAAAATCCACCCCCACGCTTACCAAGAATTCCATAATATTTTATTATGATAAAATATATCCCATATTTACATTTTATGACTTCCATGATCTGCAGTTCTTTTCAAGGTAAATATGTTCAATTTCTTGTGTAATATTTTTAGCTTTGATCAAACAAGAAAGATAATCGGACGGCTAGTAGCTAGTATTCCAGGTCCAGTTTGTCAAATGAGAATAAAAAAACAAATCTTTCACTAACCGATCTGAATCTTCTATCCAAAATGAAACAAAGGAAATGAATCCTTTCACAAACTCATCGAGAAACGGTGATGTTGACAGAATCAACCACTGCTAATACACAAAGCTTCTCCGCTCAAACTTACAAAAGTTTCAAATTTCAGCACGACAATATGTGGCATTATTGTCCGTCCAATGTTCCGAGGGACTCCTTGAGAATTCTCTTCGCTTCTTCTCTCCTCCTATATAAGCCCACGAAGAAGGGAGAGAAAGAAAGAGTTCAGACACAACACTATGGAAAACAACCTTGTAATGCATCAATCGAGATGTTTCTTTCAGATACTCAAAATAGAAAACAATGTTACTCAAACTCATATTTCCATCCTCGAGCGAATGTTAAGATTACGGTAACGTGTGAAAGTTGTAACAATACCTTTTGATATCCTCCACAGCTTGTTTACGACTTTGTATCTGAAGTTCTAGAATGTGAATAAGAGTCGCTCTGGCCTGCAAGGTAACGACACTACAAAATGAAGTGGAATCTCCGATACAGATCAACAACCGCATATTCTAGTCCCTTAAAAACATCTTACCTGGTGAGGCCGTAACGAGTTCAGAAGATGATGCAAGTTTTTGAATATAAGAGATATGTCCTCCACCCGTCTAGCATACTGTGATGGTCTCTCGACGAGAACATCGGCGAGCTCCAATATGTGCAGCTGCAACTCTCTGTTGAGTGACCTCAATTCCTTCTTAAAATCTATGAGGGTCATAAACTTTTGTTAGAAAACACGCATAACGAATATGATGCCAAAGAACATCAAAACACGCACGAACACACACAGCCATTATAAAAAAGTAGACCCGACATTTCCTGAACCTGCTTATTTACCGCACCTACTTATTCATTTTGATACTGACTAACTTCTCAGTTCAGTGAACCACCCCGGAAACCACATTTTAACCAATAACCAAAGCATCTAATTCGATGAAAACATATAATTTGATAACAAGGTATAGTTTGAACTTTGAATCAGAAATTTTCTATTTAAATCAAACTTCTAAAAAAGTAGTATCAAAATCAAGTGTGCTTACCAACATTCGGTCCTTTCGGGTAGAGTTGGCGAACACCTTGCTCCTCCAAGCTTGGAAGCACGTCATCAGTCTAATACAACAGAACCAAAAAAGTTAATCACCCAAATCAAATACATACATATATATAGATTTCAGAGCCAAAAAAAATAAAAAAGATATATATATATATATATATATATATGCATTTCCAACAATCAAATTAAGCACAAAATCAAGCAATGAAGGTCCAAAAGAAGCTTCTTTATGGTTCCAAAGATACTAAAGATCTCGAAGAAACTACTACATGCGATAAAATCGAACTTATATGCAAAAACAAAAAATAAAGGCAAAAAAAAAGAGATAAAATGAGGAAAAGTGAGATTTTCGAACCGTGTAATTGCCACCAAAACAAACGTAAGTCCCTTCAATGGGCGGAGGAGGCGCCGGAGCCGATTTGGGGTCTTCGAGGTAATCCTTGTAGAGCCGGTAAAATGGCGGCGGTGGCGGGTACGTAGCTGTCGCCATTGAAAGCCCTAAACCCAAGCATCAAACGAGTTCAACTAAACAATGAATTCATAGTACGATAGATTGATTCAAGCAAACCCTAACCCCAATTCAATCACCGAGAAAAAGATAAAGAATTGGATTCATTATACCGAATTGCTAGGTGAATTTGACTCACTGTTTGTTTACCGAGAAAACACGGAAATGACAGGGAAACAAAAGGGAAAGTCGAAATCCCAAGCTCTCGAAATTTTCAGGTTACTTTACAATAGTCCTCTGAATCTGAAAACGAGCAACTCGTCCTTTCCTTTCCCTTCCCTCCTACAACAAATAGCAGACTCCTCTCGATTTTCCCTCACTTTCTTGGCAGCCAAACAGAACAAAGAAGACAAGGCTTCTTTTCTTCTTTTTCTTTTTGTTTTTTTTTTTAACCATAAGTCATGGTAAAATAGGTGTTTAACTTTCATCAGGACCGTCCACGTCAGCAGGATCCTGAGATTGAAGTCGAAACATTATAGTAAACGGTGCGTTTCGTCTTTTCAGTCAACGAAGGAAAATAAAAAACGGAGAAGGAAAAGAATTTAAAATAAATAAATAAATAATAAATAATAGAAGCCAGAAACCAAGAGAAAATGCCAAAATTCTCTCATCCTCCGAGAAAATCAACCAAAAAAAAAAAATTTTTTTTTTTAAGCTCTTTCTGAAGAAGGCGAAAACGATAACTCCCAATCCAGTTTGCCATTTCCGCAGGTAACATCCTCGTAGTCGTCAAACGGTACGCTTAGATCTTCCTTCTTTTATGCGTTGTTGGATTTAGATTTTCATTAAATTTGTCGAATAAGTAGCGTTTGGATTTGGATTAACCCATGACGTCAAACACAAGAATGTGTATTGGGATTAAATCGAATCATTATAGTACTTGACAAATTTATGTAGATTTTTAGATCCCTGTTGAACTTGGGGTTTGATTAATTTGAGTATTGTTTGGATTTGGAAAACCATGAAGTAAAACATGAGAATGTGTATTGGGATTTAATTGAATTGTAGTTCTTTGGATTGTGAATTGCTTTACATTTTCTTAGGTACATTGTTTGACATCGATTTTTCGGGCAGTTTTCCTTCCGACGAGTGGAGCAAGCCGTCGTTGATGGTGACTCGACATTCTCTGGCTGAATCTAGAGGGTTGTTGTGGACAGTTACTTGAAGCTGTTATCTGTTTTTCAAATTTAAATGAAGAAGTCTCTTGTAGTTGTGTATTTGTAAGAAAAGAAAAATCTTCATTCACATGTTGTCCCTATAACTCCACCAATGCCATATGGAGCAGAAAAAGTTGAGATGATTTTAGTCTAATTCTGTGGAGTGTGGATCTAAAAGGTTGTAAATTCGAAGCTTCGAGTTCGCTAGAAAGATCTTCAAGCCATTTGAGAAAAACAAAAATGCAGGTAATTCTCGGCTTCTAAAAGGAAAGTGTTTTGAAATATACAATTAGCTTCATTGAATTTTCATTTTTCTGAGAAATTATATAGATTTCTTTCAATTCTTCAGCCGTCAATGTTGGGCTTAACCTGTCCTTTTCTTTTATTTCATTCTTTTTTCTTTTTTGCTTTTTTTCCTGTTGGGCTTGATTGGATTACCTAGGAGATTGTAAATGCATTTTGAGAGAAGAAACGTTTCTGGTTGAAAAATATTTTAATGAAATATAGCCTCTGTATGGGAAATGGATGTGACAGAATGTGCTCAGGATTTCATTATAAAGAGAAGAAGAAAACCCAGATGAAGATTTTGTGAGAAAAGTATCTTTAGAGTGTCGAAATTATGGAAAAAGGGAATAGGATCTTCTTTATAAGCAGTTTCTTGGTCTGAATTTCTGTTTTTGCAGGTAGCTTCAGGCATAGATCTTTCTGCAACTAATTCGGAGCACACACCAGAGAAGATTGAAGATGGAAAGCAAGGAGTTTGCTTATTCCATTGCGATCTCTATGATACAGAGATAGTCCACAAGATAGCCCAGGTTTTCCTTCCTGGAATAGCCACAGCTTGCGTTGACAACACAACCGGGGATATGTTCAAGACCCCAGCTTCAGTGGCCGGTGACTTGAGAAAAGAAATGGTGGAATACATCACCGAGAGAAGCGAGAATTTTGTCGTGGAGTCTGTGATCATAGAAGGTGGTCTGGAAGCGGAAGCATCTGATCACCCTTATGATATCATTTCTGATTTTGTTGATGACTTTGCAAGTTCAAAGAGGAACTTGCTGAGTCGAGTCTCAGGGTGGCTGCTGAGTGAGAAGAGGGAAGACAAGATAGACGATTTCATTCAAGAGATGGAGATTAGTCGATTTTGGTTGGTAGACAAGAGGCAAGTGATTGCGTGTGTTGTGCTCAAGAATGTTGATTACAAGAATGAGTATCACTGCGGCATGAAATTCGGCTCTGCAGAAGAGCTCGCAGAGCATGTGCAGAGCTGCGGCTTTAGGTCAACGACTTGCGAAAACATGGGGTGTAATGCCATATTTTCTTTGAGAAACTTGGAGAAGCATGATTCAGCTTGCGCCTTTAAGGTAATTCCTTGTGAGCAAAAGTGCTCGGACAACGTGATGAGACGTGAGATGGATAGACATTGCATTACTGTGTGTCCCATGAGGCTTGTGAGTTGCCCTTTCTATGCAGTGGGTTGTCAGTCCACTTTGCCTCATTCCATGCTCGAACAACATCGTTCCAACGATCTCCATTCTCACTTGCTCTGTGTTCTTCGAAGTATTCACAAGGAAGCCTCAGATGAGGATCTGAAACAACGAGTAGACCAACTAGAAAAGGTAAGAGAATGTATTTTTTGTGTGTTTATATCATATAAGCAAGTTTAGAACATACTTGTATGCTAGTTTTACTAGTATATCTTCGAGTTTGGCATTCTTAAAAACTGCATAGATTTTGATGGCATCACTTTCTCAACAAACGAGAATTTTGTGGCATGTTACCCTGTAGCAAAACAACTCTGAGTTTAACGGTTTTTGATACAGATCTGACAGTGGTTCCAACGTTATTAGTTTTATAGAGATTTTGTTTTACAAAACACTACTATGAAGGATCACATTTTGCACCTGCTTGGTTACTTCTAATTACAGTAAGCAATTCTCATGTTACGTGACAGACGTCATCGTCCAGTCAATTGGCAAACATTCGAGATGTAAGATCGTTAATATCAGCAGTCAAGGATCTTGAAATAAAGCTAGGGCGATTCAGACCGAAAAGCGAAAACAAGGATGCGGAAGAAACCGGCGAGACTCCAAAGTTGTAATCGGGTAACAACATTTTGCGCCGGTTCGCAATTTTGATATTCGAAATGGATGCTAATTCTCCTCCTTAGTTCTGTATCCTATATCTTAGAATTGTGTTCCTCTTATTTTGAGTTTAAAGGGAACTAAGAGTGAAAATCTAAGAATATGGGAGGGGGATAAATTTGTATGCTTCTCACTAGATGGGCATTCCTCTAATTCTTTGTTTGAGGACCATGTTTGTGGAGCCAAGTTAAAAAAAAAAAAATTTTGGGTGATTTTTAAAGAACCAATTTAATAGAAGAATGTGATATAGTACGGTTGGTAATCATCACTATAATTTTTCAATTTATTATAAATTCACATATAAGATGAATACGACAAGCCAATACACCTATTTGTAGTAAATAATTTGCATAAAATAAAGGACGCAAGAAATTTAGAGTGGGTTCAAATTTTGCCAACAAGATTCATGTCATCTCATTTTTCTTTTAATATTAGATTAAAATTGATATAATATCAAGAGGAAAAAATTGAATGGCAGAAATGTATAGGACAAAGAATAAAAAAAAAAAATTGTAGGATTTATTTATTATCATTATTATTTATGTAGTGACTGGTCTATTTACGACAATGGAAATTTTTTATGTAGTAATTGGTCTATTTAACTCGAGCAAATTAGGGAATTTTCCTCCTTTAACTTGATTCTTTAGCTTTGTACCCTTCTACAGAATTTGACCAAAAGGGCACTGTAGAGCATGGATATATTCTTTTATATTTGGAATATAGATATATAGTGGGAGAAAATAAAAGTAAAAATCTTGATATTTAAATTTTAAAAAAGGACATAAATCTTTATAGCTCTGGCATTCGAGAATCCACGCTCTACCAAATATATATAGTACCAAATATATATAGGTTCAGGGACCCCTAAATCCGTCCCCACCATATAATCCCTGACGGGTTAACTTTTAATGTATTTATAATATGAACCTATTTAATTCGGATTTTTCCCGTCTCATTTAACACAAATCTCCTCCGGTTAACAGGTTAACGGAGAAATTGCTAGTTCTAGTTTGCAATTTGCTGTAATTGTCCCCTTAAAACTGACCTACATCTTGTGGGATTGATCTAAGCCATTCACCAATGTGGGTGATTATAGGAACACTACTTCTCAAAAATTAATTTTTAAATTCAAGCGTAGCGCATTACTTTGATAGAAAATTAGGGCAAACAAAACATGAACATGTCTAGTTGAAAAGTTATTTTCAAAATTTTCCCGAAAACTTAAATCCTAACTTTCATATCAAAATGATGCAAACAATTTATTAGATTTTAAAAGTGATACACAACCTCATTACCATCACCAAATGTTAAAATTGAAAATTGACAATAACAAAATAAATGACTACAGAAGTATTTAAACAAAATGGCCATTTTTGACCCACCATTTTAAAATACGTCTACGAACCAATTTATTTATAAATTTAAACGAATTTTGAATTTCAATGATTTTCTTCCCACAATTGCCCCTGCACAATCTGTGTTTGCTTATGAATCCTCCTTATTTTATGCAAAAACAATCCTCCTTAATTTATGCAATTACTTTTAAATTTCAATTATCCCATCATTTTTTTCCTTTTTAAGCATGGACTTTTTTTATAGTATTAATTTTCTAAATAAATGTTTATTTTATTTTATTTCTCTCATTAGTTTTATTATTGTGTTTCTATTTGTCAATAGAAAGTAGTTCTATAGTTTAGGATTTTTTTCTATTTTTCATACTTCTTTATGAATTTGTTTTTATTTTTTTCAAAGTAATTATGTATTTACGGGTTGTTATTTAAGATTTACTTGTATTGTGCGGTCCTCAGTTTTTTATTTGTGCACTCACATTCTATCGACTATGTACATAATTCTATCAACATAATATGTATGGTGATATAGAAATAATCTATATGGTAATAACCATGCCATATTACATATGACATTACTTAGCATGTTGTTCTAATAATTATGATAATGATCCAACGATATCATTTTGAGAATCTTGTATTAATGTTATCAATTAATGAGATAAATCTTCAATGTTGTTTTTGTATGTCCTTAGGATTGATTGGATCATTTCTCTTCAATGCATTCTAAATTAATTATACAAAGAAAATGACATGGTCATTTTGCTAATGATCATTAAAAAAAAAAAAGAAAAAAAGATAAAAATATGGACAAAGATACCAAAATCAAACTTTTATCAGAACCAATGCACTAACCATGACACAATCTCTAAAACAATAACTAATACAGAATGTACATTATTACAAAAATCATAAAAAAAAAAAAAACAATTTAATTGAAACCTGAAAGCACCTAATATTATACGACAACGACAATAATGACCATATCATTATTATGAATTTCAAAAACTTAAACACCCATTCCGTGCTTTAAAAAAAAAAAAAAAAATTTCTGTGAACCAAGCCAATATCGTATAATAAATTCAAACGGCTCCAAGTACCGGTTGTGAATCTCTGATGTTGTTTCTTGTAGTTTCTTGACAATGTCATTTTGGTAAGAAAATAAAAAATTTAAAGTTAAATTTGTAGCAACATTATATACATACCCTATCTTTGGGATCAAAGTCAATTATCTTCTAATCTATTGACTCAAAACCGATCAAAAATTACAATCAAAAATTCGATTTGGAGTCCATGAACACTCAGCTAATATATCATTGACCTAACAAAAATTATCAATGGACCTAGTCTATTATTTTCTAAACGAAAATAATGACCAAAACATTTAAAAAAACAAAAAACAAAAAAGTACCCACACCACATAGACGTGGTCAATATGATAATGACATAAGGATAGAATGCTGAAGTTTTCCTTGAATAAAAGAAAAAAAAAACCGAAACATTTGGAGTCCATAAATACTTAGACAACATGAAAATGACTCAAGCATTTCTTTTATCAATTAAATTACTTGATACAATATGTTTATGAGATGATCGAATCCCTAACAAAAATTATCATTGGACGTAGTCATCAAATTTCTAAACAAAAATAATAACTGAAACATTAAAAAAATTGAAAGGATGAAACCCACAGAAGCATGGGTCAATATGAAAATGACAAAATGATAGAATCATGAAATTTTCATTAAAAAAAATGAATTATAAATAAACGTTATCAATATGAAAATGACCCAAACCTTATACTTGTTGATTCCTGTTAGCATGAGATAAAGAAGCATGGTTGGATGTTGAAGCGAGACGCCGCATCACCTTGGTGTGAGGGACGCCAACGCAACTTCAATAGGGTTTTCGACATTTTTGAGCGACTGGGTTTTTCTTATCCATTGTGATGGCAGTTGGTTTGACGACAGCTGGAGAAGACGATGAAGAGGAACGATAGTAAGGTTTTTCAGTGGAAAGAGAAAGGGAAAGGGGGGGTAGTTTTTCAATTTTTAGGAGATATGGGTTGCTTTTTGTGTGTAGTTGAAAATGTAAATCCCACTGATTTGGAGATTTCTAAATTTTGAACATCTTAATCGGTGTCTAGAAATTAGGAGCTAATTAGATTTTTATTTTCCCACCAATTTTGAGAAAGGGATAATTTTATCAATATATACATAATCAGTTTTAGATTTTATTCATTATTACAAAATAAGTTAATTTGTGGACATATTTTAAAAGTAGGGTTCCAATTCAGTTCATAACTAAATTCATGATAAAGAGGAAGCATCCCAAGAAGCTTGGTTGAGAGTGCTACATAACATATGAAGACTTGGAAAAACTTGGTTGTTTCTATTTGGAGGGTTTTGCAAGTTACTTTGACTGGAAAAACATAAGAAGTGGTTGGTAAGGTTTGAACTTTGAATTGTTTGATATCTATGAGTAATAACTCCCTCGAATTGGGTTCTACGCAAAAAAATAAAAATAAAATTAAAAAAAAAAAATATATATATATATATATATATAGAGAGAGAGAGAGAGAGATAAATAAATCAATAAATTGGATGGTGGTGGAAGTGAAGAAAAGTTTGAGAAAAATTGTCGGTTCCTTCCATGGCGACAAAATTCTACATTCTTTGTCTAGTTGTTTTCATGCCCATGCTATGACCTTTTTGACGTGGAAATATTGGTAAACCAGGTAAACTACTAGGCTGTTTCTTTCTTTCATTTTCCCGTCCGAATTGGTTTTGCTTAATCAACATTATCTTCTAGAAAAACTAGAGAGGAAAAGGCAAATATCTTCCTTACAATACTAAACATGACTGATTCCAAACAATATTATCCATTTTTTTAATTAAAAAAATTATTCACCTCTTGAATTTTCTTCCCTTTTTTTTTTTTTTGAGGTAATTTATTTTTTGGATCTAACCAATTACAAAAATGCAAAAAAATATTATCAATTTCTTCCTTTTTTGGATCTAAAAATTAAGGCCTTGGCATTTAAAAAAAAAAATGTAATAGTTGGTCGTCCTCCCTATAGTTATATATATATATATATATATTTGTATATAAGTATTCATGTGCACCTCTTTATCATTATGTTAACCTATCACTCATTTTTTTACGTCTGTCCGAAATCAAATCAAATTTGAAATTTATGACTTTTGAATCCCAAAATCCTCATCTATAGTTATAATTGCAAACTACCTAGCAAAATAATAAAAATGTGATTACGTATGTCGTTTAACATAATTTTAAATTTGACTGTATTTATGCAGTAAAAAAAAAAAATTCAAATCTTCGTTAAATTCCAAATAAAAACAACAAAAAGAATAAAAAATTGTAACACTTAGTACTGACCAGACTGTTATGACTCAGCGACTAAAAGGGTGACTTTCTAGACAAACGAAAAAAATAGCACAAAGAGACTGTCGGTGCCTTTTTTGGTTAGAGAAAGCGCGTTAAGAGTCTCATGAGCAGCAGAGCAAAAAATCCAGTGTGACATCTTAGATACTGTCAACTATCAAAAGTGGTACGGAAAGGTACAACTTGACCTGTCTCTTGTCTCTTCTTTTTTATCCAAAATTTAACCAACCCCCCCAAAAAAATAAATAAATAAATAAATAAATAAACAATATCAAAGTTCTTTTGCTTGGAAAACAGGCTCAGAGTTTGGTGTACTGATTTCCAACCGTGGCTCTATATTAATGTGGGTGTGGTGTCCAGCTGCACTTGATCTGTTTTTATTTTTGAGTTAAAAAAGACACCGAAAACAGTGAACGTCATCCAAGAATAGAAAATGGATATCGCGAAACGAGATTTATAAATGCGTTTCACTTTGTTTTAGTAGTATTTTTTCTTAAATTATTCGATTTTCATATATATATATATATACAACATTGATAATTTTTTTTTAGGAAAACTTAGGGCAGTAGATGCTGTTATTTTAATTGTTTATTCTGTAAATGATCACGTTTAAAATTTTTGTGACATAAGTATTCTTAATTATAAATTAGACAATTGAAAAGTAATTCTAGTAGCTAAAATATCACAATCTATGTACCGCCAGAATAAATACACTACTTACCATAAGTTTTTCTTCTTCTTTTAAAAAAAATATATATATATAGTTTGAGGCAATCATGTTTTGGTGATAATGTTATTGCTAATTATCTCAAAAGTATGTAAATCTGAAGATTACAAAGAAGATATATTTAAAACAATACATGGAGTGATTTGAAAGCAATAACTGAACGACCAGTACACACTGACCAAAAATACAATAATTTAAAAGCTGCTTCTTTGCCAGTGAATAACACTTTAATATAATTTCTATTCACAGAAATCATAATAATTAAATAAGAAAAGACTAATATTTCTCTCTCTCTCTCTCTCTCTTAAGGGAAAAAAGATCACTATTTCAAATGCAAGTCTGTTTTGTAAATTTTGTTTATTGATTATTTTAAAATACAAAATTGACAATTTAGTTGTTCCCAACTATTTTTGCAGCACCTGCGATATATATATATATATATATATTTAATGTCAATAAAGCAATTAAAAATCAAAATTTAACATATATAGATGATAGTGCTAAATTTGATATAAAAAATACTTAACATTATGTGTAACATGGTATTGGATGGTTTTCTTCTAACCTGGGTGCTAATAGATTATGCATAACATGTGTCATTGTTTGTTTGGTTTTTTTTTAATTTTGCTAGAAATGTGTTAGTACTTTTTTCTTCTTTGCTTTATCTCGTGAACCAAAACACGGTTTCTTAGGATTTATTAGGGAGAGATTTTAGAGATCATGTAGTTTCAGAGATATTTTAACTAAAATTTTAGAAATGTGTGTTTGATGGAAAAAAACTATTTAGGGTAAAAAATAATATAAAAACTTAAAAATCATTCCTCTCAAAATTCTATATAATTTAAAACATCATCTTATTTGAACTTAAAATTAATAAAGTTATAGACTTTTAAAACTTAAGTTTATTATAAATATTTAGAGATATGAATAACATAAAATAGTTTTGAAAAAAAAAAAAACAAAGGATAATCAGGGCCGGCTCAAGCAAATTTAGGACCTTAGGCAAAATTTTTAAAAGGGGCCTTTTATAAAATATAAAATAAAAAATAACTAAATATTAAAAGCTTTATAAAAAATTAAATTAAATATATTTAAAGCTTTTGTCTTTTGACATATTCACCCCTGTTTTTTTTAAAAAATAAAAATAAAAATCAAGAGCTCTTTTTTGGACTGAATAAAATTGTCTCACCTATTTTAATCTTTTTCAATGCTTAAGATAATACAGTGAACATATACTTGTAAAATATATTATAGACATTATTTGTTTCTATGACAAAAATGATGTTGGATGATAATTTTCAAATAAGATTAGAACATCTATATTAAGCATTTTAATACTCATAGATAGAAATGAGAGCTTGATACAAAAAACAACCATTTTTTTTAATCTAAAAGAGTCATTTGAATTGAATGAAAACATTTCATGTATATTGATTAACAATGTACATAATGTAAATTGAAATAACCAAAAAAAAAAAAAAATCCTTATACGATTGATCTCTCCAATAAAAGAAGGCTTTTTCAGGAATTTATTTTGGACTTAATTCTCCAAAATTTTTGGCAATTAGTTTATTTTATATAATGCAAAAACAAATGTAAAGATAATATTTTCTTAGGGGTCTTAATTGGGTACCTTAATTAATTGGGGCCTTAGGCAATTACCTAAGTTGGCTAAGGCAAGAGCGAAGAGAAAGTATATATATATATATATATATATATATAATTGAAAACCATATAATGTACCAACGAATGGTCCTTCAATCAAGAACTATCCATGCAAAAAATACCTTGATAATAATACTAATGATAGACAAAATGTCAAATGGCACGCCGCCACGTGTGGACGAGCTACGTTTATATACTTTTGTAGCTGTACTCCTGTGCATTGCATGGGAAATATACAAAAGACAGTTGGCTCTTCTATGACAACGCATCCTGTCTTAGGCTTCCTCTGAGATCATGTTTGGACACAGTATTTTAGACGTTAAAGATAGTTTGAGCTTTAAAATATATATTTGATAAAAATAAATTATTTTGAGTTAAAAAATATAAAAATTTATAATATTTTTTTAAAAAATAATATGGATATTATTTTATTTTTTAAAAAATTTATATAGTTAAAAAAATAATTTATTTTGATTTAAAATAATAAAATTAAGAGTTTTTTTTTAAATATTTTAAAAACTAAATAATAAAATTAGAGAAAAAGAATAAATAAAAAAAATTAAAAAAGTTTGAAAATGTGTGTCCAAATGTGACCCTAGATATAGTCTTAGATTTATGCATCTGGAATACTTAAACTACACTCTAAAATCACTTCACTAGAAGCGCGTACGAGACACTGCCCAACATTAATGTAAATTGTAGACGGCGTTTCAATTTTGATTAATTAACAAATAAAATTTAGCATAGCTTTAGATTACCGGTTGGAGTTAAAATTTTTAAATTAAATTGATTGATTTTTTATAAATTAATTATAATTTTTATTGATTAAAAAAAAATAAAAATCCAAATGAAAATGTATAATTTAATTAAAGTGAAACTCAAAGACCAAACAAACTCTCAGTTTAGGAAAGAAAAAAAAGATTTCATTTTTAATGTATAGTTTAATTAAATGAAACTTAAATACCAAATAAATCCTTAGTTAAAAAATTTTTTTTTTGACAAGCAAAATAATAATGATAATAATAAGAACAGGATTTCGTTTTTCAAAATCTAATTCTAAATTATTCTCTGAATTTTTCGTGATTAGAAAAAAAATAAAATTATTAAGTCAAATCCTTTATTAATTCCATCAACCTTTTTTCTAATGGAAATTGACACGTGTCACTGGATAGTTAATAAAAGGTAAAAAATCGTCAAAATCGTACAAATCACACATGAAAAGAAAACGTTTATAATTTAGATTGACATGATTAGAGGACTATTGATAAGATAGATATTAAAACTTACTATATCAATGATGAAGATTTTTAGTTCAAAAAATTATATTTCATATGCGAAAAATTCAAGGAATATGAAGATTTACTATTTTGTTGCAATAAAAAGTAATGACTAGTTTTAATTGCAGTCAAAGCCTTGGTAGGTCATTTTCAATTTAACAAAACACAACTTTGACGCAAAAAAATTTGATGGGATTACAAAGCCTTTAGTGGGCCATTTTCAGTTCAACAAGACACAATTTAGACGCACAAAATTTGGTGGAATTTACAAGTTATCTGTGCTACTAAATTTGCAGTAGCTTTCTTTCATAATTGACGACAAATAAATTTATGTTTTGTTTTCTTTCTTTTTTGCCCCTTTTTTTTTTAGACCAGGACTTGGTCAATCAAAAACCCAAGCATTAATATAACACAATCTTGTTTTTGTTTTTTGTTTTTTGTTGCAAATACTTGGTCATGATCATGAAAGTCAAGTCTCAGCATTGAGAGCAAAGTAAAGAAGGTTCAAAAAGGAAAAATATGTGTGTAATATATGTAAATAAACCTGACCTTATTATAGTTTTCTTTTTTCAATAAAGGTAGTAAAACAATGTTCTAAACCTTGATTAATATGAAATAACATAAATCTATCAGTCCAAACTGAAAATATAAACGTGTTTTAGTTGGTATATCTAGTACTACTTTTACTAAAATTTTGATCACTTAACTATAATGTAGAGTATCTATGATATATGCATATTATTAATAATATAATGTGGAATGTGTACAATAATAATACTTGATTAAAGGCTTTTATCCACACTCGTAATTTTTTCTTAAGAATCGATTTTTTTTTTTGAAATAAATTTGATATAAGTAAGGTTACATTTTTCTTTCTTCTCTTATTTTTTTTCGTCTACAAAATGTGTGAAAGATAAGATTTAAATACGTTTTTCTAATGTGAAAAGCATTTTTGTTGTTTTCGAAAATGGAAATTAATTGAGAAATAATTCATTAAGAGATTCAATTATGTTAACGCTAATGTATAAAAATGTGTGGCACCCTGTATTATAATCTAAGCATCCGTTTGGATCGTTAGTTGGAGCAAAAATTTTTAAGTTGGAGTAGGTTGACTTTTTTAAAAACTAGTTATAATTTATGTTGACTTTTCAGAAAAAGACAAAAATCTAATAAAAAAAATACAGTTTAGTTGGAGTTAAACTAATATGCCAAACAAAGCCTAAGTTATAAAGTAGTTAACATGTAAAATTATGATTACTTAAAAATTCTTTGGTAATGATCTAACAGATGATAATTATACTCGTTTTCATTTTAAAAGTCACTCCACTTAGTGAATTTGATAAAACAATTAAAATGGAAAAGAAAGATAAACACTTAATATTAATGTCCTTGCCAAGATCAAAAGCACTATGAGAACTAAAAAATATATATATATTTATAAAAATGTAGCCATTGGAAAAAAGTTAATTTTAATTTCAATGCCAGCAAGATATTTTTCGCATGTCCTAAATTTCCTTACAAAACTTATAAAATTTTAATTGAGAAAAACACACAAACATACATATACATATACTATATATATATTGTATTCTTTTAAATATGAAACTGAAAAATAAAAGTTGTCTCATTTTGATCAGGATAACTTAAAATAGAACGAAATTATCTAATTAATTACAATTTTAATATCGTTTAAATAGAAAAATTATCTAATTAATTATAATTTTAATACTCATTTAATTGAACGTCAAAATTTTTTTTTTCAAAACATTATATATATATTATTTATTTGGTTTTAATAACATTTGGTCATGATATTGATCGGTAAGTGATAATTTTTTTAAAGGTTTTAATCACATGTGAATCAACTTGATGAATACATCTAATTAAAACTGTCTCAACTATAAAAATAATTTACAATGATAAACTCGGAAGAGAAAATTTTATTTTTCTATTTTAAAATTTTAAGAGACAAAATCCGAATTTGAGATTACATTTTTTTTTTTAGCCAACAAAAAGAAAATATTCGTGCTGTCCAATGCCTTTCACTCTCCACCGGCTCTCTTACTCTCTCTCTCTCTCTCTCTCTCTCTCCCTGCTATTCTTCTATATATAAATCATGCAAGAATAGCAAGAAAAGCAATAGAGCCAGCCTATAATCCGAGCTTCCTTTCGTTTTGCTTAGAGAGAGAGAGAGGAAAAAAAAAAAAAAAAAAAACTCAAGGAAAGCCTCTCAGTAAATCCATTACAATTTGAACCTCACCATTAACATGCAAAAAAACTCTTGAGAGCCTCATTCTCCGCTCTCTCTCTCATTATTACCTGCCAACCTTCCCCATAATTACCTTTTCTCTTTTCTTCTCCTCTCTCTCTCTCTACATTTCTTTGGTTTTCTCTGCCCTCCGGTCGTGCATTAAACCAGTCCCATATCTGTTTCCTCGTTGTCTCAGATTCAAAAGGTACGGCTTTTGTTTTACGTACCCCACCATTCCTGTTTGCTTCTTCTTTTTTTTTTTTTTTTTTTTTTTCTTCTTTTCAAATGTGTTATGGTTTCATGTGGGTCATGATGTTATTGCTTTTAAACTGTTTGACGAATTTAAGGTGAGTTTTTTTTTTGGAAAAACCCACATTGGAATTTTGATTTTTAAGTGCAAATTTTCAAGCGTTTTCCTTTCCATATCTTGAGCCTCCGTTAATAGTTTCATCTTTTCCTGTCCATTTTACAGGTTTTTGAGACCCTTGAGTTCTTGGTTATTCAGAGACATAACTAAAAATATCCCATTTTTAGTCAAATGGGAACATTGTTTTCATGCCCATTTGGAGATTTTAATGATTTAAACAGTCGTTTTGAAGATTTTCTATTGAAATCAATCGATTTTGGGGGAGGAGAGGCAAAGAACCTGCTGCGATCAGTCAGCTTCAATGGCCGAGAGTCCGAACCGGCGACGACGATACTGAAATCTTACGGTTCTGCCAAGTTTTTGTTCGAACGGTCACTTAGCTTGAAGAGGAAGGAACTGGAGAGAATGTTGTCTTTCAAAACCCCCACAGCCACCATGGAGAACAATGTGTTTGGTAGAGGAGCGGATTCCAAGAAGATCCGGGATTTCGGAGACAAATTGCTGAGATCAGATTCCTTGTCCGAGGAGAAACCGCATCCACCCGAGCCTGAACCGGGGAATCACAGAAACATGGCAGCATTGAAGCTGCAAAAAGTGTACAAAAGTTTCCGGACAAGGAGGCGGCTTGCGGATTGCGCAGTTATGGTCGAGCAAAGATGGTTGGTAGTATCGCTTTTCGATGACTAATTCTAGGATGAATTCGTTTTTTTCGCAAAGATCGTGAAAAGACTGGACTGAAGTTGTAACATGTTTTTGTTCTTGTGAATCACCTTAGGTGGAAGCTGCTAGATTTCGCAGAACTTAAGCGGAGTTCGATATCGTTCTTCGATATTGAGAAGCCCGAGACTGCTATTTCGCGTTGGTCAAGAGCAAGGACCAGAGCTGCCAAGGTAAGAATAGGCTATATAGCACACTTCAGCTGATACTGCTATGTCGGGTTTCTGAATTCGTAGTGCTTTACTTCTTTTGCAGGTGGGAAAAGGCTTGTCCAAGGATGAAAAGGCTCTGAAACTCGCTTTACAGCATTGGCTTGAGGCAGTAAGTACCGTTGTTAGAGTAGAACATTTGGAACAAACTGTTAGGATTTCTTTGTGATCTCTTCCTAATGTTGTTCCTTCTTGTCGATAGATAGATCCTCGGCATCGGTATGGCCATAACCTTCAATTTTATTATGCGAAATGGCTCCACTGCCAGAGCAAACAGCCCTTTTTCTATTGGTAAGATAACTTGGGGAAATCACATATGTTATAACTAAAATCTTGTTTGCTTTGGAAACTAAGAATACTGAAGAGGAATGGGACTTCTAAAACGCAGGCTCGATATCGGAGAAGGGAAAGAAGTTAATTTGGATATATGCCCACGCTCGAAGCTTCAACAGCAGTGCATCAAGTATCTTGGCCCAGTAAGCCTCATTTTCCATTGCAGTTTTGAATAAGCTTCTCATAAAGATTAGTTACTGTTTATACAGAAATTCGGTTCTGTGACATTTGTTTTGAGAGCCTGAAAAATGAAACAAAATCTTAATATTGTGGCTTCATTCTGCAGACAGAAAGAGAGGCTTATGAAGTTTCGGTACAGGAGGGAAACTTTACGTACAAGCAGAGCGGGAAACTTGTTGATACAAAAGAAGGACCCAAAGATGCTAAGTGGATATTTGTTCTTAGCACATCAAAGACTTTGTATGTTGGGATGAAGAACAAAGGCACATTTCAACATTCAAGCTTCTTGGCGGGTGGGGCTACCTTGTCCGCTGGAAGGTTAATAGTGGAAGGCGGTATTCTAAAGGTAGATGGGAGGAATCTTTTGAGAAACTTGTGATGTTTCTAGGGATCGAATTCTTTTATTTGTCTGCGAAAATTTTATCTCTCACATACTAATATGATTCTTTTACTTCCAATTTTATAGGCAGTTTGGCCACACAGTGGGCATTATCTTCCGACCGAAGAAAATTTTCAGGAATTCATGTCATTCCTCAAGGAACACAACGTAGATCTCACTAATGTAAAGGTACGAACTTCTACTTCTACTCTTGTAATTTCAAGATTGTTTCCATTTTAATCTACATTTTTAAGAAGTTATGTTGATTAGCCAAAAACGAGAGAATCCCGTTCTCTTCATATTATGATTATTTTGTGGATTGAAGATCCTAAACATGTTATTAAACAGAAATGCTTTGTAGTAGAAAAACCAATATCACGAAATGAATTCGAATCATTGACACGATCTTCTCCTATGTTAATCACCAGAAAAGCCCAAGTGACGAGGAAGCCACGGGCTTAGTATCCAAAAAGAGCTTCGGTGCCATCATCCAAAGCAGTCTACCCAAAGCAGCTTCCTCCACGGATGCAGGAACAGAAAATCCTGAAAACTCAGACCAACAGAGTTCTGATTCAAGAAGTCAGAACTCTGATGGTGCTATTGCTACAAATCCCGTCATTCCAAGGTTGCCAAAAATGTTGTGCTCAAAGTTGACAAAACTCGAAATACCAAAACGAGAATACCTTGCTGTCGACGTCGACATCATCAGGAAGGAATGGCTCCAGTCAAGTTGTGGAGGGGATGAGCTTCTGGACACTCCTTCAGAAGACGGTTACGAAACAGCTGAAGATTCATTCCTGACAGAGGAAGACTTCATGTTTACGAAGTTGAACTTGTTCGACGATGAAGACCAAGAGGAGGAGGACGAGAAGCCTATGATCCCGAAGGAAACGATTATGCAGCGGATAGATTCACACAAGGGAATGAAGTCATATCAGTTGGCGCAGCATTTATCCACCACATGGTCAACTGGGGCCGGCCCGAGGATTGGTTTTATGAGGGACTACCCTTCAGAGCTTCAGTTCCGAGTCTTGGAGAAAGCAAACTTGTCTCCGAGATCACGGGGTTCGTATTTGTCATCAAGGAACCCGACTAGGTTCAACCAAAAGGTCATGAGGACTCCAACTTCTTTAGGTAGAGACACTACCAATAATGCAATTTCAAGTCCTCAAATTGCTCAGAGTCAAGTGATGAATTTCTCAGACTGACTTGTACTACACGTTTCATGTTGGGGGGGATAGGCACTATAGGGAAATGGTTTTTTTGTGTCGTTTTTTCTATGCCATTCTTTGATTTTTTTTTTTTTTTTTTAGTTCCAAACTCCAAAGCTTGTAGTTAAATATAGGATTGAGAAAACAGGAGGGTATTTTCTCTTGTTTTACTGGCTGCTCTCTTTCCATAGAATAATCCCAAAAAGGAAAGAAAGAAGTGAGTCTGTTCACTGCTTTTGTTCTCTGTAATCCTCATTTTTTGAAGTTATTAAAGAAAGGCAATATCTAGATCATTCGTGTTAGTATCTATGAACTGTGATGGCATTGTAAATTGGGCTCTACCACATTTTCTTTTTTCTTTGAACAATAATAAAGGACATATGTGCGTTCAACATTACACATTAATAAATGATGGGTCTTATAGTATGAAATCTATAAATAAAATTTATTATCTATTAGTTATGGTATTTAACATAAAGAACACAAAAAACCACCAAACCACCCGACCCAACCAAACCTCACTATACCGCCTTGTCATTTTTGTGCCATATCATCAATTTGTTAAATTGTTATTTCAAACTGCATGCGCCGCCATGTAGAATGGGTAATCCTAATTTGGATTTTTCCCAAACCATCTTTTTATAAAACCAAACTATCCCACCTTAAACTACTCCCCCGTTATATTATTTATTTTGTTATTGTATCTATGTGAGGATTTTCTTAAATAAGAATGATGTTTGATATTTGATGATCTTTTTTAACTCAAAAGTTAATAAATTAATTAAACTAAGCATACTAAAAATATAACCACAAAATTACCTTTCAAAAATATTTCTTAATATATTTTTCATGTTTTAATAAGGTCTAATTAGGTCAAAACTGCCAAAACCACTAGCTGAAAAACCACCTCGCCTGCCATGTACAAAGACTGGTTTTGATTTGAGTTTTTCCCAAACTCCCATTTTATAACACTGCACCGCGCTGTCCTGTCCTGTCCGTAAACCGTCAAACCACTCGCTTGTGCACCTCTAGCTGATACCCAAAATATTTTTCATTTTCTTTAGCTACAAAGTTCTAATAATTTATTCTTCACTATTTTTTTTAGGGATATTCTTCACTATTTTTCATACAAGTATCGTATTACAGTGCACCAATTAATCTTCATATTCAGTTCTAATGTAGTAAGCGTCCATTTTCCATTTTTTTTTAGTACTCTTCTCAGAATATAATTTAGAGAGACCGGAAAAAAAAAAAAAAAAAAAAAGAAAAACTGCTTTACGGAAACGATTTGTCGTTTCTTGTTTCCATGAAACTACATAGTGTTTTAATCACAAACGACATGGCGTTTTCATGTGAAAATGCAGCCAAAGGTTCCAAGTCCTTAACAAACGACATGTCAAGTTTGTTCGACGTGGCTCCTTCGGTCTTTGATAGTGCAAGCCGCCTTTGTTAGGCAATTGAACATGTTTCGTGTTCCATGGACATCCAATCGCTAAGGAACGGCATGCAGTTTGTATTCAATGTTGTTTATTCTTTTTTTGAACTCGAGAATAAGAAGATTCAAACTCTACACCTTTAAATAGAATTATCACTATGCAATACCTACAATCACGTTTAATATAACCTCATTCACAGCGTCTCTCTCTCTCCCTTACAAAATGTGAGTATCGAAAAAATTCCATATAAGACTAGGAACAATTTTTTAATTTTTTGTTATGTGTAATAAACTTTAAACATAGAGACTCAGCATGTTAAGCGGTTGAAAAATTAATTCAACAGTTAAAGTACAACTACTATCAAAAGTTTTTCCTAACAAATACGATTGAAAAGGTAGAAAAAGAAGAACATTTACTTTGACTATTTGGCTGCAGTATTCACAATAAACAAAATATTCACTTCTCATATCAACTCAACATCTACACTTCCTTAACCATATACTCTCTCTCTCTCTCTCTCTCTCTCTCTCTCTGACATTAAATTAAAGGATTATTTTTGCTATATAAAAGGGAATATGATATACTCTGCATAGAACAAATTCCATATGAATCTATAGAAACCTGCAATTGCTTCCTGCACAACACAAAAAACACAAAATCATAATTATTATAAATATAATTATTCTTCTCGGTAAATTTATTATTAACTTTATTCTGATTAGTTTTATTCTACCTCATATATTGTTAATTTTTTATTAATCTTTTATTTTAATTTTGTTATGAATATTAATATTCGTAAAACATGAAGCCTTTGTATTACCTTGGTGTAATTTGCTCGCTCCAACACCCAGGCCTGAAAATACAGAAGGGAAAAAAAATGGACAAAAACTGAGTTGAATAATAATAAAACAATTATTTTTATATTTTTTTTTATTGGAGCAATGCTCATTATCACTATGCGGTTTCAGCCAATTACAAATTTACATGTCAGCGGTGAAACTTAGATTATGACATTGGAACTTGCATAGTCTTATATGTCAATCTCTAACTCATTTAAAGACCAGTGGAGATGATCGGTGATAATTAGCCTTTTTCTTTTTAAGGACTTTTGCTTAATGACAAACCTGGAAAATTAAGCACAATGCCAAGGCTATGTGGATCGGTATCATCAAGTTACGCTTGAAAGCCTGTAACAAGAATTGAAGATGTTTTAAACTCTTTTACCTCTATTTCATGTAAGAAAACCGACGTATATATATAAAAAAAACATGTGAAGATACGCTTTAAGGGGAAGCATACGCTTACCAGTGGCATGTAAATTGCAGCCGCTATAGCACCGAGATAATTTAACAGCAAAAGCCCAGAACCAAGGAATGCAATGTTTCTCACTCCAAGTTTTGTTGCAAAGGTTGATATCTGAAACCTGTTTGGATAGTTGTTTCAAAAGATATTAAGTTGCTATTCGAATCCTGGGCTTCCAACAAGACGATCCAGGCTTAAGACATTTGAAGATGGGGTAATCGAATTGACCATTTTAATGCATGATTCTGTTAGAATCACAATTAATAGCCAGCCCTTCATTTGAATTCTTATTTGTCTCTTCCAATTACAATCAGAATTTAAATCTGACACATGCACACGGGAACTTACTTGCGGTCTCCCTCTACGTCCGGAAGATCTTTTGTGATGGCAATGACCAGAGCAAACAATGTTACAAAGGTAGTGATGAAAGCAACAGGGGAGCTGCAGGTCAAAATTGGAAGCGAAACATTAGATCTCTATCAACATGATGAATACATATCAGTTCAGAAGTTGCATGTTAATACAGAATCGGATGATCAAATATCTCGTATTTGTTTTGAACTGTATGTCAAATCATCATCTAGTTGTTTTGAATTGGCGGTCTTCGTAACTTGTATTTCTAGAACTAAACTAAATATAAGGACTGAAGACCAACCTGCATGTTCATTATCAAGATCCATGATTGGATAACTTACAACTTGCGATTTCCACGGTGTGCTAAACAAAGTTAAAAGGAGTTAATTTACCTTTCATTATCTTTTGTTCATCAACCGCTTATGTCGAAGTGGCACATAAAAGTAAATCATCTCCTAATCAAATCTAAACCATGGCCGTCTATAAGGGATACAATATCGAGCAACTCCATATCTCCATACAATGTGAGTCAGAGCTATAGTTGGCAACTTCAATCGGTTAAGTTTGCAAACTTTTATTGGTAAGTTGTAGGATTATCTGTTCCGCACTACGAAATTTAGAATGGAGCATCAAACAGATGGTTTAATTTTGACGTGGATCTGGACCACCTTTGGAATAGGTATGTGAAACTTGATTACTAGCAGGTGTATGCACTCACACCAGGATTAGGTATAATGGCGTGATGCTATGATTCTACCCAACTCAACAACTTAAGCAGAGGATACAAAAACTCATAACCCACCTCCATTCGAATGAAAGTCCAAGGGCCGCTCTCGTGGCATAATATACACCGAAGTTGAGAAGGAAACCTCGTACCTGCATTAGTTGCTTTTGTTAGTATTTCATCCAAATCTCACTTCTCTAGAGTGAGCTACGGAAAGCTAATATGAATTATACCTTGATCTATCGGTTAGTCTATACATATTTCGATCAGAGAATAAATCAGTCAATACGCAAAGCACAAAACAGGACAATCAATGCCACCGAAGTGTTTCTCAAGCTTCTAAAACAAAGCATTCTCCTTCAGTATCACTTATATGGTCCTTTTCCTTTCTCAAAACTTTAGTCGAACGATGGTCCGTTAGCTGATTGATAACCCTTTGCTTACATGGTTTTCCATGACTCTGGCCGGCACATCTATTAGTTTGTTTATAAAATACTTTCATATTCCTCTTTTATTTTTCTTCCCCAGAACTTGCTTGCATTGTGACCATTTAGAAATTTGTGTAATAGACTTTTACCCACTTTCTGCAGAATTTTGTGACTCGCAAGGCAGTTGCATGGCATCATTTGTTATAAGATTTAAGTCAATTTCTTGGAGACCTCAGTAAATCTACAATGACCAAGCAACAAATTGCATGATTTAGAGGATTGGAAGAAAATTACAATACCGTAGCAATTATAAGAAATGCTGCAATGGGAAATCTCTTCATTCTAAATGGAGGCACAGAATAGATGGTGCCAAGAAAAAGACCAAAACAGTAGAGCCGAGTAATGAATGGCCCAAAATTGAATCCAACGATCAACAGACCAGCCAGTGCAAAAAATACCACCAAGAGCCATGCTGATTTAACCGAAAGATCTCCAGCAGCTATAGGTAAATATGGTTTGTTTACCCTAAAAAAGAAACATTAAGATCAAAAATAAGTTCAATCATTTTTGGCTGCATTTATAAACAGGAATAAATTGGCCCCACAAGATCACTACCTCGGCAGGCCAAAAAGCACTGTCAAAATGTATAAATTTCTTTTGTCGTTTTTTTCAGTTTTCAGGTAATGATGATTGTAACAAGTGAAGCTAAGTAGGATGTCTTTATTTGTATTCTTAATTAACAACCCAATTCATAACAAAAACAATATCATCAGAAGTTGCAGTTAATCCTGGCTATATAGTGTTCCGTTCATTTAAAGACTAGTTAAACGAATAAGCGAGAGTCTCTAAGGCGGATAGCTATATGCATCAATATAGCTATCATGACATAAACAATGCCCTGTGGTGGTCAACTTGCAAAGGTTAAACAACAAGAAATGCAGCAGAAACCTTATTCTGGTTCTTAGAGGCAACTGCACACATTGTTTTCTAAAATATTCACACAGGCAATGGAATGATGTGTAAATACTTGTACAGCATACTTGTCAATACCGATATCATAAATCTGGTTGATGCCAACTATATAACCATTCCCACATATTAAAGCAAACAGGCCAGAGAATGCCTTAAACAGCAGAGACCACTTTATCAAATTCGGGTTCTCAATCAACGCTCTTGATACCAAAGCACTGCATAACAAAAGAAAAAGAGAATTTATACGAATCAGGCAAGCCATACCCCATCATGGGGTTAAGAGAGAGAACATTCTGTTGCACTTAGAAATTTTTTCTTATTTTTTGATTTTTTTTTCACCAAGTAACAGTTACTCACAGGGAGCCTAGAGCTGTTCCCCTTATTGTATGGGGCCTTAGGAATCTCCAGCAAGCATCTCTAAAACTCGAAACTTTGTCGAGTACTGGTTCAGAACCGGCATCTGCAGCTCCAACTTGAGCACATGCCTATCAAAAGTTGCTTTCATTTTAATGCCAAAAATACACCATTAAGTCTAATGTAATACACAATTAAATATTCTATAAAAAAGATGCCCAAGTTCTAAACATGTACATAAGGAAAACACCAATACAAGCAACAAAGGCCACAGATTATAGATAAGGAACAATTTCCTCTTTCCCATATTACTACATTGCTTAATTGGTATATCCTTTTTCCCCAATATCACAACCTGTTTTTCTGGTTTTAACAAATCAAAATGTGGGATAAATGAAATATCATAAAAAATTATATCTTTCATTGAATTTCACAGAAGAAAATGACGCTATAATGCATTTTAATCCATTTGGGAAAATACCCAGAAGAACATGGAACACAAATTTTCTCAGAAGAGAAAAACCCATCCGAACCACTAAAGAAAGGCAATCAAATAACGGAAAAAACGTAAAATTTCTAAGAAACCAAGCATACCCGGATGGATTTTCGAGCTCTATGGAAGTTTAATAGAGGTCTTGAGGATTTTCTTTGGCCGTGCAGGTGAAAATTGTTGGTGGAGAATAAGCATTTGGAAGGAAAAAAGTAAGGGAATTTGGTTGAAGTGGGTTTGAAGGGTTTTTTGGTGGCTTTACAATGAGAGATTAGAGAAGGTCGTCGAAGAGGCGATGAAGAAGAGACTGAGAGCTCCATGTGGGCACACACAGAAAACAGAACGGGGAATCCGGAGATTAATGGTTGTGCGTGGACGTGGTTGAATGGTTAATATACATTCAACAACAGCTTCAAGTCCATGAGTGGTAAGTGATAACAATGTTTATTCGTTCGTTCGTTCGTTCGTCTGTCTGTCCCCCCCTCCCCCCCCTGTATTTTTTTTTTTTTTTGGGTCGGGGGTATATATTAATGGTTTTATCGTGCACACACAGAGATGGATATGTTAGAGTGAGATTTAACCTTATCTCATCAAGTGGAAAGTTAGAAATTCAAATTCTACGTCAGTCTGGTAGAGTTGTATTTGTTTTCGTGGAGTGTTAGAAATGAAAAATGACGGGATTATTATTATATTTTTTATTTAGTAAAAAAATATAAAAATATTTTTTTTAGTAAGGTTTTTAAGGAAAAAAAATGGTTGAAGTTTTTTAAAATTAAGCTTGCATTGTTTGGACGTCCTGTTTGGATACAAAAATTTTAACTCAGTTTTTATTTTATTTTTTTTATGAAAAGTCTATAAAAATTTTAATTAATTTTTAAAAAGTTAACGAACTTTAATATACAAATTCAGTTTCAAATTGATGCACCAAACCACCTTAAGAGGCCATTTGATTTGTTTGCTTGAGTTAGAATTTTAGAGTTGAGTTGAGTTTTAGAATTATGCGTTTAATTGAAAATGAACTTTTTGAAGTTAAAAAGTATAAAAACTTGAAAGATGTTAAAAACTGATGCACCAAACTCACTTTAAGAGGCCATTTGATTGGTCTGCTTGAGTTTGAATTTTGGAATTGAGTTGAGTTGAGTTTTGGAATTATGTGTTTAATTGAAAATAAATTGTTTGAAGTTAAAAAGTATAAAAACTTAAAAGGTGTTAAAAAAAATTCTCTAAACTCTATACAATTCAAAAAAAAAAAAAACCTCTTATTTAAAATAACAAAGTTATGGACTTTTAAAATTTGAGTTTTTAAGTTACAATTGAATATGTAAGTAATGAAACTTTTGAGGTTAAGATTTGTAAGTTTAAATAGTGATTTTGGTTTACTTTTTCAAAAGAGATAAAAAACTTTTGAGGAAAAAAATAAAAATTGAGTTGATGGTGGTGAGTTTAAACTCACCAACCAAACGGGTGCTATAAATTTACTCTAGAAGTAAAAGACAAAAAAAAAAAAAAAAGGGAATTGTTTGATTGGAGTGAACAGACTAAACACATCCTAAGACAATTGTGCTTTTATCTGATTAATTAGTTAATGGTCAGTTGATATCAATATACATTTTATCGATTGATATCAACTTTCCTAAAAAAAAAAAGTTCAATCATTTTTTAGATGTCATCAAATTTTTTTTATTTACCTAATTGTTGCATAAAATTATAAATGCATAATATCATAACAAATAATAAAGTGATAAGTAAAGTATTGTTTTCATGATAACTGTCATTACCAATTATCAAAATTATATTAACTCCAACTTTATTTGAATAACCGAAACGAGATTTTTAAATAAAAATAACAAAATAAGTAAAAATATAAAAGATTCAAAATATTAAAAATCTAGGTTTTTCGATTTCAACGAACTAATCACATTTAAATTCTCTAATTCAATTAATCAATATCTATTTCCTATGTTGCCCGCGAATCTCTCTAGCTAATATATTCGTTTATCTTTCTCAGAATTAATAATTTATTATAATACGCCTTATTATCTCTCGATTTCAAATAATTTATTATAATTTATTAAGAATCAGAAATTCATGATGCTGCACAAGTTTTATAACTATCTCTAGCTTATGACAATCACATGGTAGATTAAACAAGAGATTATCTAATTATTACTTCTTAGTCTCAAATCAAATACTAAATCATGCAAAAATTGATCATAAATTCACAAGCATTAAGTATAGATTAAAATACTTAACATAGAACTAAAATATAACATCAATTAATTAAAAATAAAAAAACTTAAATAATCATAATCCAATAAGATCCTATTCTTAGAAAAGAAAATTATTTTATAAATGAAAATGTAAATATATAAAATAAAATTTAATCATTTTCAAATTATAAAAATAAAAAAATAAAAAAAATAAAGTAAAAAATCTCAGTTTGAAGGTGTCATGGATGTCTAAAGCCTTCTCCTAAATTTTCTTCTCTCTTTCCTCTTTACGATTTAAGATAATCTCTCCGTAATTTTGTAATTTTGTAGAAAACTAAACCTAAAAGTTAAAAAAAAAAAAAAAATTTCCTTCTTTTTCTTCTTTGGTTGTCGGCTTCAAGCAGGCAAAGACAATTGCATGAAGCCCTAGGCTTCTATTTATAAGCTCCTAAGCTGATTTCAACTTTCTCCTTTTTATTTTTTATTTTTTTCTTTTCATTTCATTGTTGACTTCAGCAAGCTTGACGCCGAAAGCCCTAGGGGGCCCACACGGATAGGTCGCAAAGGATGATTAGCAAGCTATAGAAAGTAGGGGCAAGTGGCGTCGCGTTGTTCACTGAAGAAACAGGTGCACGCGGAAACCATGGGACGCGCAACATTGGATCCGGCAGGCCTGCTGGACTGAGGCATGTTTCCTGCACTCGCGATCTGGGCAGACCTGGTGACAACGGGACGGCTGGAACAACGAGTGATGCGCGTGGAACAATCGCGCGAGTGCGCGAAGTCGGCCTCAAATTTCCTATTGTAAGTTTTAATTCCTTTTTATCATATTTTTATTTCAAATTGTTAATTTTAACTCTCTTCACACAATTAACCTACTTTGGACAACTAAATACATTTGGGGGAAAAATTAATATAAATTGATAAGATTATAGTAAAAATATAAATTTAAGATAGTTAAAATAACTCTATTTAATAGAGTTATCATCACTTTTTTTTTTGCTTTTTTCTTTTTTCTTTTTTTGCTGCACTTGAACTTGTCGAACAAATTGAAATTTATATCTAAATTTTAAATTTTTACAATTTATTTTGACCATAATTGACCTCTGACTTCCACACTATACCTAAAAAATTTAGATTGATATATAAAAGTAAGTATTCATATCATTAGCAGTAAGAAAAACTCATAGGTCAATATCTGTTGAACGATTGATAGTTATTGATTGTAGAAGTTGTTCTACATACATTTTGAAGTTCAGAGTAGATCGTTAAAACTAAAAATTCAGTGATATCAACGAAAAAAAAAAAAAAAAACTTTTAGAGAAACTAGAAACAAAATTTTTTTGTCCATATATTTCTTTCACTCTCTCTCTCAAATCTCAATAAGTGAATTTCTTTTTTTCTTTTTCTTTTTAAAACATCATGAATGTATTTCTTGTACTTTAACTAACAAGTTTCTTTTTCTTTTTAACATGTTTGTTCTCCCGAATTTCTTGTCGTTTGACACTTTCGTCCCTAGAAACTCATTCGTTTGATAATTTAATCCCTCTGTTTGTTTATAAATTTTTCTAAAGTTCAGCCATTATTAGAAATCAAAACTGCAATGAAAGACAATGCAGGGCTCATTAGATTAAATATTTTCATAAAAATAAAATTCGGTTATTCTCATGTGCAATCTAACTTTTAAATTTACATTAATTCAAAATAAAACCTAGTTAAATACCAAAATAATTTTTCATATATCCAATCCGGCCTATTCACTTTGAAACCATTACAAAAAAAGATTTTCAGCGTGTTTGGTGCAACCGTTCGAACGGTAATTTTCGAGTTCAGTCCAAGTTGTTGTCGTTTGGGGTTTGAATCCAACTCAAACCGTCCACTGAACCGTTGCACAGTAATTGGAATCGTGTTTACTGTGCAACCCGTGCATGTACAGCTTTCTCTGCATCTCTCTTCCCCAAACCTCCTCATCTCTCTCCCCCGTCGGCCGTGGCCGTGGACGAACTAGAAAAGGCTCGCGAGGCGGTGGAAGCCACGGGTAGCTACGGAGTCATCTGCGACATTGATCCGAGCTCGCGATGTTGTGGATGCTTGTGAGCTCGCGATGTTGTTGACGCCGGTGAGCTCGTGATGTTGTGGATGTCGGCTCGCGGTCCTGGTAGTCCTTCGAATCTCACGACGCCGAGGACTACCCACGCGGCCCTCCGCCCTGGGTCGCAACGTAGGTGGCCTCCCAGGTCCTCTGCCGTGGGTCGCGATGGATTCGAATGCCGGGGTGGTGGTGGAGGCGAAGGAGAACGGAGACGGAGATGAGGCCGACGACCACGAGGATCCGAATGTTTTCTCTCTCTCTCTCCTCTGTTTGTTTGTTTCTCTCTCTAAAAATCCCACTCTCTCTCCTCTGTTTGTTTGCTTGTTTCTCGCTAAAACAACTCTCTCTCACTCACATTTTGCTTTCTCTCTCTCCTTTCTCGCTCACCACTCTCTCTTTCTCTCTCTCTCTCTCTCGTTTTTTTTCCTCCCTTTTTTGTGTTTGTGAATGTGGTAAATTTAGAAAAATTATTTGCATGATATTCTCAACTGTAATTTCTAAAAGTTTTATTAGGCCTCTGTTAACCTCCGTTTGGTACAGAGTCACGTGAACGTAATTAACTATTTTCTAATTGCGTCAGAGTTGGAATGTAATTGTTACTTTATTTTTATGTAATTTACATTATAATTAATGTATATTTGGATGGGGTATAATATTACAATTAAAGGAATTTTGCGACATCTTTTGCTGTCTCAAGTTGATCAAGTTTATTAATTCAGCATATTGTCATTTTGTTCTATTTTTTTTATTAAAACATACGATAAAATGTTAAAAATTAAAAAAATTGATTCCCCTCATTTTCTTAATAGCCAAACAAGGTCCTAGTTTTTTTAAATTTCCACTCAACTTAAACTCTTCCACCAAACACTCAACTCAACTTAAACTCTTCAACTCAAACTTTTTACCAAACACCTACCATTTAAACTCAATTTATCTCAACTCAAACTGAACTTAAAAATCTTAACTCTAACTGGTGCACCAAACAGGCCATTTATCTTCCAAAATTTTTTGGGAGGTTTCGCAGAAAAAGGATCATATAATTAATGGCAAAACAAGCCTTTCAGTTCAATAGGGACATAAACTATTTATTTATTTTAATGTAAATAACATTAAAAAAATACAATATGCCACAAATTTTTAAGAACTACTAAATAAATATATATCAAAAAAGAATTATAAACCATGTTATAATAGAATATCACGAGTTTTTAATGTTTTAAAAGTGCTATACATTAACCTCATTTTTAGTACGACCAAAAGTTTCTTTTTCTATGCGTATGACTAAACAATCATTCAACCATTGTTTCTCCTACTTTTTAAGTTTTTATTTCTTTTCTTTTGATGGTATAGATAAGTTTTGTCTATAAAAATAAAGTTTTTAGTGGAGATTCATATAGGAAAGTTAATTTTGAGTAGGGACATATAATGGGGGTATAACAGAAAAATCTTAGTTTATTTTAAAAGGCAATTTTATGGAAAAATAAATAAATAAAAGAGACAGTTAACCTCACTCGATCAAATATGAATCTGCCCTTGATCACAACGTACATTTTCCGTGTACAAAGCCAAAGCGTGTTGTATACATTTACTAGGGCATATATGTCCCTGAGATATGAAAGAGCATCTAAAGGACCCTGTTTTTAAATAATGCAACCAGTGCAAGTTTATGAATCATGTAATTATGCTTGTTTCTTGTCTCTTATTTCTTATTTTTTTAACTTTTTGCTTTAGGTCCTATATATGTACGTATCATTATGCACAATCAATGAGAAGTTGGGAGGAGTAACTCCCAAAATCCAACATTCCCAAGATCTTAAACATACGGTCATAAATATCCTCACATGGTCGTGCACAAGGAAGATTGCCTCACCACACTTCCTTCCTAAAATGTTTATAACATCATGTGAAAGCAAAGTCAATTGAAATGTCAGTAGTTATACATTTTCATTACCATTTAATTCGAAATTAAGGAACTTTTCATGATAAGTCATTTCTATTTTATTTGAATGTCATTTTGGTATATAAAAATTACATAAAATGACACTAGAATGCTTTTTTATCTATTTGAGCAAAATACCCAGGTGAACAAAGAGCACAAATTTTCTCAGAAGAGAAAAATCACTGAAAAAATGCGACTTCTTCTGTTTTCTAAATAAACTGGTTCTATGATATGTGTGAATAGATAAACAAATCAAAAGCAAAAGAAAAAGGATCCACATGACAATGATGTGGCATGTGACGATGACCTGACCATCATGTGACAAATAAGAAAGTGTGACCAAATGCTCTTTTATACAACTTTTTAGATATTATAAGATTTATGTTTGTTTTAACTTTTTTTCTCTCTCTTTTCTTTTATGATAAATTTGTTTCTTGAATAAATTTCTTACCCTAAAGAAAACCAATAGAAAACCAACGGAGAAACACACACTGGCTATAAGTCGCTGCGCCTGTTGTTTGGTAAAACAATCATAAAAGTAATGGAAAGATAATTTGATGACTTTTCAGTAATTATATTTTCTACTGTTATTATATGTTTCCAAATAATATTAGATATAATTATCATTATCATTATCTCAAAAAAAAAAAAAAAAAAAAGAACGAAAGAGCATGTAAAATCGACAAAACTTAATACAAAATTGACTCTTCAAACGTAGTCCAATCTCCTCCAAAAAACAAAACAAAGCCCAATCGGTAGAGCGTTTCTGTAGATTTCTGCAATTCATGGGGATATATTCATTGACTAGCTAGATGATCTGTTTATTATTCCATTGGATAGATACCTTCAATTAAATTTAGATATCATGATATATAAATAATTAATTAAGAAAAATAATTAATAAGACAAAAAAAAAAAAAAAAGACAACAGATTTAGTACCGATTAAGGGACAACATCTAGAATGTCTAATTGTTAGCTAAAAACAAAAAAGCCCTCCAATCTACCAGAAAAAGAAAGAAAAAAAAACCTGATAGAATTGATTTCTGACGTTGACTTTAGAATTTTTGCGCAAGCTATTACGGTATTGTTTCGTACCTTCTGCCTTATTTAATTGTTGTTCTCATCATGTAAGTATTGGTTATTTTTTCCTATCGTGTAATTCACGCCATTTTCTTTTAATTCGTAGTCTCCATTTATTTCAATAAACATATATGTAAATATATATATAAAATAAAAAACCCGACTGTCATAGAAAACCAAAGTACTTGGTTTTCTAAGCTGTCAAGGCCGCCATCTACGACCACATACATTTGTCAAGGTTAACAACATAAAAAAGAAAAAAGATGTAGTAAAACAAGTAGGCTAGTAATAGTCAATGAACTCAGGAAAAAAATAAAATAAAATCTCCATGTGACGCTCCAACAAATATCGGAGCTCGTGAAGCATTATTTATGTTCCACATTTTTCAATATCTCATTATCTTTTTTGGTCGTTTTTTTTTTTTTTTTTTTTTTTTGTGGGTGGTTGTTTCAGTTCACATAGATGGAGATCTCAATCACGCACTCTTCTCTTAGACAATCAGCTGTTCTACCTCAACTTGCAAGTCTTCCTCTCATAACAATAGGATGATTTGCATTAAGCCTATAACCAAAAATATGAATAATTGTTCCTCAAACTTTCCATCAAAATTATGCTCCACCAATAGATTGATCCAGCCTCTCGGGACTCTATGGTGAAAGCAAGCAAGATAGGCCGCGTAATATCATCCGGGTATGTATGTATATCTGTGTGTGTGTATGCATGGATGCTTCAATTTGCAATTCACCACAAAAAGACTTTTTTTTTGGTTCAAAATATGCCACATGTTCATACTCCTAGTTTTTTTTTTTTAATTCATTGCTAACTTCTTCGTAGCAAATATAATACATGCAAGTATGTAAGCATGTATGCTTGTATATATAGATATACATATATGGTTTTTTCTTTATATGTTTTTGCACTTCACCCACAAAAAGATTTTTTTTTTCTTCAACCTCTTATATGTCACATGTTCACATTTCAATAGCTTGTTGTTTTATTTTATTTATTTATTTATTTTTTGATCCTTTGCTAAACTTCTTCGTATCAGATATAGACTTGATTATACCTATGCATATAGACTTGCATTAAATAAGTTTATCCATAACGAAGTAAATTTGTGATCAGCCACCAAAAATTAAAAACAAAAAAATAAAGCTAGGAAGGGCCTTGCTTGAGAAGCCTCTCAACATATGTTTCCTTAAAGATTTGTGCTTATTTAATAAGTCATTGTGGTTTTGTTAACTTTGTTAGTTGTCCAAATTGGTTTTCTATAACTTGTCAAGTGAAACAAATGGTGTTAGGCATGTGGTCGGGACGAACACCATGATTCCGCTTCGTCGACGGTACTCACCAAAGTTTTGCGTTTTGGATATGCTTGCTATAAATTCGTAAGGCCTTATTCAATGCGCCATACGCTTATATCGACCATGTAAGTTAAATGTCACAAGAAATTAGAGAAAAATATGTGTGAGTTTGAGACTTCTAATTATGTATTGAGTTTTCATCTAAAATGGTTAATTTGTTAAGTAAAGTGATTTAATATCATTATATATTATGATTGTTGTTATAATTTTACGATACGGACTTAGGTTTCTTTTACCCTTAATAAAATAAGTAGCATCCTTTTGTTTTCTAACCCAATTGGGGCCTAATTAAATTGAGTTTCTTGGTTTTCTTGGGCAGTTGTTTATTTGCAAAAGTGTTATTTGAAAATCCACAGTTGTTTACGTGGTCTCTCCTGCTTAAGGCATTCGTTGGTCTTATTGCCATTTTGCTCTTGAATGCTTATTTTTGTGGCCTTAATGAGATTTACGATGTCGATATTGACAGGTAAGCTTAAATTATTCCCAAATGTTTATCTATATAAACATCATTTCATAATTACATTAATAGAAAACAATACTCCTTTGAAACCGTGTTAATGATGCCACAAATTTACCTAAACGCCACGTGCCGTGGCGCACGGTGGTCAGACTTGTCCCCTCCCTCGTAAGCTTGCAAAAGAAAACTGAAGTACCCTATTAGCACTTCAAAGAACAACATTTTAAAGGTTTCCTAGTACCCTATTTGGTGCAGATCTCATAAGTCATACCTGTGTTAGCCATGCAGTCTTAGGCCTTTGCTTTATTGTTAATGTTCTTGATGTTCACAGTGATTAAAAAACATAAACGCTCAATTAGGGTAATATGAACATAAAAAGAGGGATTATCTTTTATCTAAGGTAATTATATGTTTAATTATTTAGTGATGGTATATTTCTTATAAA
Source organism: Ficus hispida (assembly GCA_025413025.1). Taxonomy (NCBI): domain Eukaryota; kingdom Viridiplantae; phylum Streptophyta; class Magnoliopsida; order Rosales; family Moraceae; genus Ficus; species Ficus hispida. Next base: position 29,406,664 of record CM046373.1, read on the forward strand.
ATATGAAACACAAATGAAATTTTACAAAAGTTTAGGATAACATAACTAATTTTTTTAAATATGTCACATTAACACATTGCTCAACATCTATGCAAGCAGCAAAAGTCTTTTTTATAATTTTTGGTTGAATTGTCAAGCAGCTAAAGTTTTTTTTTATTTTTTTGGTTGAATTGTTGACACAAAGACTTTTAGATATTTTGTCTTTATGTTATATTTTCAGGGTGAACAAGCCTGATTTACCAATAGCATCAGGAGATCTTTCACTAAAACAAGCATGGTTTTTGGTGATATTTACTGTACTGTCTGGCTTATTGATTTTACGATTGATGAACGCCGACCTCATCACTACTTCTTTATATTGTTTTTGTATTTTATTGGCCACCTCCTATTCTGCTCCTCCGTTCAGATTTAAGCAATCTTCCGTTGCACATCTATTGTCAATCCTTTGGTAATTATTTATTATTTTCTTTCTATTCTTCAAATGTTTTAGTGACATTTATGTTTTAATATTTCGCAAAATCTATTCGGTCATTGGAAATCTATAGTCCTCTAAAAAGTTAAAAAAATTATCTGAAATTTGGATTTAAAAAACACTACTTTCTTACCATAAGGATTAAAAAAAAAAAAAAAACCACTGTCGTGTATATATGTATATATATGTCTTCATGATATATATCAAGTGTAGAATTAGTATCTGTATATATGTGTGTGTATATATATATATATATCTTCACGGTATATATCTAGTGTAGAATTAGTATCTTACCAAAAAAAAAAAAAAAAATCGAGAAAGTAGATATGTAAGAGTTTATCACAATAAATTGTTTATGATCACAACACACCTTATAAGTGACGCAGAAGTAAAGTTCTTTATTTCATAACCAGCATGAGAATATTTAATATGAAACACGCTGTACATGCCACGTTATATTTCCAAATTTATTCTTTTTTTTGTTTTTGTTTTTGTTTTTTACATTGTTCTTTTGATAGGAAACCCCTCTTATGTAATATATAAGGCATGTGTTCAACATAATATTAATCAATAAATAAAACGTATAACAATATGATTCAAGAAAAAAACATAAGATAGCACATGATAAATCTGAACAAATATACAGATGGGCGGTATTGTTCACGTTGTCGGCGTACTTTATGCTACGAGAGCTTCTCTTGGACTTTCATTTCAGTGGAGGTAACAATTTTTCAGAAACAAAATCCTCTTTTTAATTTCCATGTCTTTGTTCTCTCTGTCTTTCAAACTTATTTTTGATGTATCATCTAGAGTAAATATGCATTTAAGAGAACTTCCAGTGAGAGGATACAAACTTTTATGATTAATTACGCTTAAATTAGTCGAATAATTAACTTAATAATTAAGTTTAATCATTAGTCTATTAGTTCTTGTTCTATTTCTTTTTCTGATCAAGATAAAGTTGCTTAATTAATAAATATTTGATTTACAGTTGTTATTTTAATGTTGACATAATTAATATTTAACAAAAGATAATAATGTCAAAAAAAAAAAAAAAAAACCAATGACGAAATAACCACGAATTCACAAAAAGTGTATATCTAATACGGTTCAACACATTTCCTTGTAGAATAAAACATGGTAATTTATTGTTTGACTCTCCAACTTCATATCATTATTAACTTGCAAAGTATAACTTCTATATTATTTTAGCTTATACGTATACATAATTCAACTTTTCATAAAAAATCTCATTTTTCTTCCTTTCAATTTGCTCTGCATGCAGTCCTTCAACTATTTTTATCACCGCCTTTGCGACTCTATTTTTTATAGCAATTTGTAACATAAAAGATCTCACAGACGTTGAAGGTGATATCAAGTAAGTTGTATTTTTACGTGTCAATTCATCTATCAAATGAAAATTTTCCATTTTGATTGCTCTTTCAATCTCAAAACCAATTTTAGGCTGTACATCTCTCATTATTTGAAACAATATTCTCAATGATTACAGGTATAATATTCGAACATTTCCAGCTATATATGGACCTAGAAAAGTTACATTCTTTTTCACTGGAATACTTCTACTAGACTACATTGGTTCTATGTTGGTTGCCATTTGCATGCCTCAGGTAACTAATTCTTCACGTTTAAAAGCTTATCCAGCTCTATGATTTTATCTTCTTCTTCTTCTTCCATTTTTTTTAAAAATATTTTTATTATATAGGCAAATCTTCACTCATTTTCAAAATATGTCCGAATTTTTTTTTATGTCTAGTTTTTAATTTCGGATGATAAAATTATTGGTTTATCTAATCAAATTACAATTAACTCACGATAAGATGATTCGGATAACCAAGTAAATAATTAATTGTATACATATACGAAAAAAAAAAAGGCATAAAATAAAAAGAAAAAAATGTTAAAGACATTTTGAAAAATTTTGTTAATTGTTTACAGGCTTTCAAACCTTACATAATGGCACCCGCTCATGCAATTTTCTCCTTGTGGTTACTTATCGAGGTTTGTCATGATATGATACATTAACTTCAACAAGTTTGCTCTCTATAGATATGTATATGTATGTATACATATATGTATATACAAATGTAAACTCTAGAAACTTATAATTTTTTTTGTGCTTGCAGGCGAAGAAGTTGGACAAAACAAATTATAGAAAGGTAATATATATGCAGCTTCAACTGATCAAATACATGTTGTTCCAGTGAGTAACGAATTATATTTACTGACTACAACTTTGACTAATTTGCTATATATATGTGTGTATGCAGGAAGCAAGCGCAAATTTCTTTCAACTTCTTTGGAAGCTTTTTGCATTGGAATTTCTCTTGTTTACTTTCATATAGTTATTAGTGCAAATTATTATACTTTTCGTTAATTTATATTTTAGTGTAGAGAGAATATAACCATGAGAGTTGTTTTGGAATAATATTGTTACATAATTCTTGTTTTATTTCTTGAGTAAATTGTTGGGGTTGTTTGATTTTCAAAGCATATTTATTTCGTATTTGTTAAATATACATTTTCTGAGGATAATATTGGTGAGGCTTTTTTATTTCATCATCTTGTGTGCATATTTAGAGGAAAATGAATGTTTTTTTAGAAAACTTTTAACCATGTAATCATACGTACAATAGTCAAGCCTTTATTATGACCATCTTTATTGGTTAACATTATCGACCAATTATTATATATTCTTGAAAATAGAATCAACAACAATAAATCATATATATATATATATATATAAATGTCAGTACTTATATGCTTTCATTACCATTTAATTCGAAATTAAGGAGCTTTTCATGATAAGTCACTTTTATTTTATTTGAATATGGTATATAAAATTACATAAAATGACACTAGAATGCTTTTTAATCCATTTGAGCAAATACCCAGGTGAACAAAGAACACAAATTTTCTTAGAAGAGAAAAATCACTGAAAAAATGCGACTTCTTCTCTTTTCTAAATAAACTAGTTCTATGATATGTGTGAATAGATAAACAAATCAAAAGTAAAAGAAAAAAGATCCGCATGACAATGATGTGGTCACCATGTGACAATGACGTGACCATCATGTGCAAGTAAGAAAAGTGTGACCCAAAAAATTATTGGCCTTTTATATATAGAGATAAGAGATCTTACATGAACTCATTGGATATAATAATTGTTGCTAGCATATTAAAGAATGTGTATCAACAATGTTGTTCGGGCTTTTCCTTTCAAACTAGTTTTAGTAACGCGCTCCACACGTGTGATGATACTCAGAAAAATTATTTCTATATATAGAAACAAAAGGAAAGGAAAAAAAAATGCAGCTAGATTGGGGTAAATTTAAGACTTTGATTATTAATGGTGTATATTAGCACAAAAAAAGAAGTAACCAAGGCAAAAAAAAGTAACCACTCCACGACGGCACTTCGACGATCGTTTTTAAAAAAAACCGTTATGGAAAATACGAAAAAACACGGAGCGGAACAGAGTTTTGAAAACCATCGTGGAAGCTGGAGCCTTCCACGACGGTTAATAGTGACAAAAGTTTTTTGGTAGCAAAAAATATGTGAGTTAGTGACCAAAGTTTTTGTAGCAAAATGTATTTGGTAACGAATTGTATAAGATTCCGTAACCAAATCTTTGGTAGCAAAATGTATGAGATTTAGTTACCGAATATTTTGATAGTGAAAAGTATGATATTTAGAAACCAAATTTTTAGTAGCAAAATGTACAAAATTTAGGTACCAAAATTTGGGTAGTGAAAGGTATTTGGTAACGAATTCTTATGTTTTAGCCACCAAATATTTGGTAGCGAAAAGGGCAAAAAAACTAAATTTTTGCTACCAAAACTAAAACAAAAAAAAAAAAAAATTTACAAGTATAAAATATGAAATTATAAACTTTTTTTGAAGATTTGCTACCAAATGTAACTTTTGGTAGCAAAATATGGCTTTTCGCCACCAAAATATTACTTTGATAATGGATTCTTGCTTTAGGCCACCAAAATTTGTTAGCAAAAAAAGCATATATTTCGATACCAAATATTAGTTTGGTTGCCAAAAACATGTATTTTGCTACCAAATTTGGGTTTGGTAACAAGAAAAAAAAAATTTTAAAAATAAAAAAAATTATCATTTGATAATAAAAATTTATTTTAAACCATTTTTTTAGCCACATTATAATATGAATTATAGATTTCAAGATAATATATCTTATTCTATATAATAAAGTAATATGATACTATCATAAGTATATACATTGTTTACTTTATGAATAACATATTTAATACATATCATACAAACTTATATGTCCTATAAGAAAGAGCTAAATCACCAAATAAATTTGTTCATATAAAACATATTATTGTTACAAACTTTATATCAAACATATTCATAAAAACTATAAACAAAAAAAAAAAAATTACAAGTAGAAAATATGAAGTTATAAACTTTCTTGAAGATTTGCTACCAAATGTAGCTATTGGTATCAAAAATGACTTTCCCCACAAAATATAACTTTGGTAACGGATTCTTACTTTCTGCCACTAAACTTTTAGTAGCAAATGGTTGAGTGGGAAAATATTTAGCTTCCCGCCAACATTATTACTACCAAAACAAGTTTGGTAGCAAAATGAGAAATTTCACTACCAAAATTTGGTAGCAAATATTTATATATTCATTTGTAATATTTATACTATTACAAATTTTGGTAGCAAAATATCATATTTGTTAACAAAAGAAATTTGGTAGCAGATGACCTTGGGGGAAAATTATTGCTATCAAAATATGTTTGGTAGCAAAAAGAGATATTTAGCTACCAAAATTTGGTGACAGAAACTGATATTCTGCTTCCAAACTTTGGTAGCAAAATGTACTATTTGCTATCTAAAAAAATTTGGTAGCAAATGAGTTGAGCGGAAAAAAATTTGACTTCCCGCTAACGTCTTTACTACCAAAAAATGTTTGGTAGAAAAATTTCAGATTGGGCCACCAAAATTTGGTAGCAGAAATTTAATTCTGCTACCAAAATATGATAGCGAAATATCACCGTTTGTTACCAAATGAATTTGGTAACAAATGACATTAAAAATTTTGACTTCCTGCTAATGTTTTTGCTACTAAAATAATTTTGGTAGCAAAATATTATAATTCGCTACCAAATCTTGGTAGTGGAATTTAACATTTTGTTATCAAATAATTTTTGGTAGCAAAATATTTTCGCGGGAACCAAAATTCAATTCCCACCATGTCATCTGTTATCAAAAAAATTTGTACGGATTGTGTTGTTCTGTTACAAAGTTGGTAACAAAATTCTATACCTTTCCGATATCAAAATTTGAAACGGAAAGTCTATTTTCTGTTACCAAACTTTTTTGGTATAAAAAGTTTGGTTTCTTAAAGTCAAAATTCTTGTAGTATTTTTTCTACTGTTGTTAATGTTTCCAAATAATAATATTAGATCATCATTATCACTAAAAAAATGAAAAAGTATGTAAAATCGATAAAACTTAATACAAAATTGACTCTTAAAATATAGTCAATCTCCTCTAAAAAACAAAAACAAAGTCCAATGGTAGAGCGTTTCTTAGATTTCTGAAATTTATGGGGATATTTAATAAATTTATATGACATCATAATAATAATTAATTAAGAGAATAAATTATAAGACAAAAAAAAAAGGACAATAGATTTGGAACCGATTAAGGGACAGCATCTAGAATGTCTAATTGTTAGATAAGACAAAAAAGCCCTGCAATCCCCCAGAGAAAAAAAAAGAGAAAAAAAAAAAATAGAATTTTTGCGCAAGCAATTACGTAATGTGTTTCGTACTTTTTGCCTTATTTAATTGTCCTTCTCATCGTTAAGCATTAGTTATTTCTTTCACACCCTTATCTTTTAATATTCTCGTGGTCTCCATTTATTTCAATAAACATACATACATATATATATATATATATATATAAAATAAAAAACACGACTGTCATAGAAAACCATAGTATTTAGTTGTCTAAGAAGTCAAAGCCGCCGTCTACGGCCGCATACATTATAGTGAAGGTTAACAATATAAATAAATAAATAAAAAAGCCTAATAAAACAAGTAGGCTTCTAAAAGTCAAATGAACTCCAAATAAAATGAAATTTTTCTTTGAAATTAGATGATTTTTTAAAAATTAATAATTAATTTTTTTTATTAAAAAAAAAAAGATAAAAATCAACTGTAGTAGTAGAGTTCAAAATAAATTTGAACATCATATAAAGGTTGAATGTTTCTGATCTACCCCAAATTCAAAAAAAAAAAAAAAAAATCTCCATATCACGCTCATACAAATATCTGAGCTCTTGAAGCATTATTTATGTACAACATTTTTCAATATCTCATTATCTTTTTTGGTCGTTTTTTTCTTTTTTTGGTGGTTGTTTTCAGTTCACATAGATGGAGCTCTCAATCTCTCACTCTTCTCTTAGACCATCAGCTGTTCTCCCTCAACGTTGCAAGTCTTCCTCTCATAACAATAGGATGATTTGCATTAAGCCTATAACCAAAAATATGAATAATTGTTCCTCAAACTTTCCATCAAAATTATGCTCCACCAATAGATTGATCCAGCCTCTCGCGGGGCTCTATGGTGAAAGCAAGCAAGACAGGCCGCGTCATATCATCCAGGTATGTATGTATATGTGTGTGTGTGTGTGTGGATGCTTCAATTTGCACTTCACCACAAAAAGACAAAAAATTTTCATGTATGCTTCTATATATAGATATACATATATGGTTTTTTCTTTATTTGTTTTTGCACTTCACCCACAAAAAGACATTTTTTTTTCCTTCAACCTCTTATATGTCACATGTTCATATTTCAATAGCTTGTTGTTTTCTTTTCTTTTTCTTTTTTTTAATCCTTTGCTAAACTTCTTCGTAACAAGATCTGTCTGTTCAGATATAGACTTGATTATACCTATGCATATAGACTTGCATTAAATAAGTTTATCCATAACGAAGTAAATTTGTGATCAGCCACCAAAAATTAAAAACAAAAAAAATCAAGCAAGAAAGGGCCTTGCTTGAGAAGCCTCTCGACATATTTTTCCTTAAAGATTTATATGCTTATTTAATAAGCCATTGTGGTTTTGTTAACTTTGTTAGTTGTCCAAATTGGTTTTCTATAACTTGTCAAGTGAAACAAATGGTGTTAGGCATGTGGTCGGGACGAACACCATGATTCAGCTTCATCGACGGTACTCACCAAAGTTTTGCGTTTTGGATCTGCTTGCTATAAATTCGTAAGGCCTTATGCAATGCTCCATACGCTTTTATCGACCACGTAAGTTAAATGTCACAAGAAATTAGAGAAAAATATGTGTGAGTTTGAGATTTCAAATTAGGTATTGAGCTTTCATCTGAAACGGTTAATTAGTTAAGTAAAGTGATTTAACATCCGTATATGTCTATGATTATTGTTATAATTTTACGATGTGACTTGAGTTTCTTTTACCCTTAACAAAATAAGTAGCATCATTTTGTTTTGTAACCCAATCGGGGCCTAGTTAAATTGAGTTTCTTGGTTTTCTTGGGCAGTTGTTTATTTGCAAGAGTGTTAATTGAGAATCCACAGTTATTTACATGGTCTCTCCTGCTGAAAGCATTCCTTGGTCTTATTGCCGTTTTGCTCTTAAATGCTTATTATTGTGGCCATAATGGGATTTACGATGCTGATATTGATAGGTAAGCTTAAATTATTCCCAAATGTTTATCTATATAAACATCATTTCATAATTACATTAATAAAAAACAATACTCCTTTGAAACTGTGTTAATGATGCCACAAATTTACCAAACACCACATGTGGCGGCGTACGGTGGTCAGACTTATCCTCGGCCTAGTAAGCTTGCAAAAGAAAACCCAAATATCCTATTAGCACTTAAAATAACAACTTTTTAAGGTTTCCTAATACCCTATTTGGTCCATATCTCATAAGTCATATCGGTGTTAGCCATGCAGTCTTGGCCTTTGCTTTATTGTTAAGGTTCTTGATGTTCACTGTGATTAAAAAAATAAACGCTCAATTAGAGTAATATGAACATAAAAAGAGGGATTATCTTTTATCTAATTAGAAGGTAATTATATGTTTAATTATTTAGTGACGGTATTTTTCTTATAAAATATGAAACACAAATGAAATTTTACAAAAGTTTACGAGAACAGAACAATTTTTTTTAAATATGTCACATTAACACATCGCTCAACACCTATGCAAGCAGCAAAAGTCCTTATTTTTTTGGTTGAATTGTCAAGCAGCAAAAGTCTTTTTTATTTTTTTGATTGAATTATTGACACAAAGACTTATAGATATTTTGTGTTATATTTTCAGTGTGAATAAGCCGGATTTACCAATATCATCAGGAGATCTTTCACTAAAACAAGCATGGTTTGTGGTGATATTTGCTGTACTTTCTGGCTTGTTGATTTTACGATTGATGAAAGCCGACCTCATCACTACTTCTTTCTATTGTTTTTGGATTTTATTGGCTACCTCCTATTCTGCTCCTCCGTTCAGATTTAAGCAATCTTCTGTTGCAACATCTATTGTCATTCCTTTGGTAATTATTTATTATTTTCTTTCTAATCTTCAAATGTTTCAATGAAATTTATGTTTTAATATTTCACAAAATCTATCTGGACATTGGAAATCTGCAGTCTAAAAGTTTCAAAAAATTATCTGAAATTTGGATTTACATATCATTTAAAAATCACAACTGTCTTTCCATAAGGAAAAAAAAAAAAAAAAAACACCACTGTCGTGTATATATGTTATATATGTCTTCATGATATATATCTAGTGTAGAATTAGTATCTTACCAAAAAAAAAAAAAAAAAATCGAGAAAGTAGATATGTAAGAGTTTATCACAATAAATTGTTTATGATCACAACCCACCTTATAAGTGACACAGAAGTAAAGTTCTTTATTTCATGACCAGCATGAGAATATTTGAAATGAAACACGTTGTACAAGTCACGTTATATTTCCAAATTTAGTTTTTTTTTTTTTGAAAGGAAATCCCTCTGATGTAATATATATAGCATTTGTTCAACATAATATTAATCAAGAAATAAAACGAATATCTATATGATTCAAGAAAAAACATAAGATAGCACCTGATAAATCTGAACAAATATACAGATGGGCGGTATTGTTCACGTTGTCGGCGTACTTTATGCTGCGAGAGCTTCTCTTGGACTTTCATTTCAGTGGAGGTGCGTAACAATTTTTCAGAAACAAATATCTTCTTTTTAAGTTCCATGTCTTTGTTCTCTCTGTCTTTCAAACTTATTTTTGATATATCATCTAGAATAATTATGGATTTCAGAGAACTTTCAGTGAGAGGATGAAAACTTTAATGATTAATTACACTTAAAGTAGTCGACTAACTAACTTAATAATTAAGTTTTATCATTAGTCTATTAGTTCTTGTTCTATTTCTTTTTCTGATGAAGACAATTAATAATTATTAGATTTATAGGTGTTATTTTAATGTTGCTTAATCAATATTTAACAAAAGATAATAATGTTAAAAAAAAAAAAACCAATGACGAACATAACCACCAATTCACAAAAAGTGTAAATCTAATACGGTTCAACACATTTTCCTTGTAGAATAAAATAAGGTAATTTATTATTTGACTTTCCAACTTCATATTATTATTAACTTGCAAAGTATAACTTTTGACAATATTTTAGCTTATACGTTTACATAGTTCTACTTAATTTTCATAAAAAATCTAATTTTTTTTTTCCTTTCAATTTGCTCTGCAGTCCTTCAACTATTTTTATCACCGCCTTTGCGACTCTATTTTTTCTAGTAATTTGTAACATGAAAGATCTCGCAGACGTGGAAGGTGATATCAAGTAAGTTGTATTTTTAATTTGTCAATTCATCTATCAAATGAAAATTTTCCATTTCGATTGCTTTTTCAATCTCAAAACCAATTTTAGGTTGTATATCTCTCATTATTTGAAACAATATTCAAAATTATTACAGGTATAATATTCGAACATTTCCAGCTATATATGGACCTAGAAAAGTTACATTCTTTTTCACTGGAATACTTCTACTAGGTTACATAGGTTCTATGTTGGTTGCCAGTTGCATGCCTCAGGTAACTAATTCTTCACGTTTAAAAGCTTACCAGCTATATGATTTTTTATCTTTTTTTTTTTTTAATATTTGAATAATATAGGCACATCTTCACTCGTTTTCAAAATATGTCCGTAATTATTTTTATTTTTTTATGTCTAGTTTTTAATTCCCGATGATAAAATTATTGGTTTATCGAATCAAATCACCAATTAACTTACGATAAGATGATTCGGATAACCAAGTAAAAACTAATTGATATATATATATATATATATATATATATATACCAAAAAAAATGGCATGAAATAAAAGGAAAAAAATTGTTAAAGACATTTTGAAAAATGTTGTTAATTGTTTACAGGCTTTCAAACCTTACATAATGGCACCCGCTCATGCAATTTTCTCCTTTTGGTTACTTATCGAGGTTCGTCATGATATGATACATTAACTTCAACAAGTTTGCTATATATATGTATATATATAAAAAAAGTAAAAACTCTAGAAACTTATAGTTTTTTTTTTTTTTGTGCTTTCAGGCCAAGAAGTTGGACAAAACAAATTATAGCAAGGTAATATATATGCAACTTCAACTGATCAAATACACGTTGTTCCACTGAGTAACGAATTATATTTACTGACTACAACTTTGACTAATTTGCTATATATATATATGTGTGTGTGTGTTTGTATATGCAGGAAGCAAGCACAAATTTCTTTCAACTTCTTTGGAAGCTTTTTGCGTTGGAATTTCTCTTGTTTCCTTTCATATAGTTATTAGAGCAAATTATTATACTTTTCGTTAATTTATATTTTAGTGTAGAGAGAGTACAACCATGAGAGTTGTTTTGGAATAATATTGTTACATAATTCTTGTTTTATTTCTTGAGTAAATTGTTGGGGTTGTAAGATTTTCAAGGCATATTTATTTCGTATTTGTTAAATGTACATTTTCTGAGGATAATATTAGTGAGGCTTTTTATTTTATCATCTTGTGTGCATATTTAGAGGAAAATGATTGTTTTTTATGAAAACTTTTAACCATGTAATCATACAATAGTCAAGCCTTATTATGACCATCTTTATTGGTTAACATTATCCACCAATTATTATATATTCTTGAAAATAAAATCAACAGCAATAAATCATATATATATATATAAATATAAATATAAATATATATATTACCAATACAGTGCTGAGAATTTTCATTCTTCTCCTTTTAAAATATCAGTAAATCCGGTACTCGACAATTTCAATATAAAATGTTACCCTTGTAGTTTGGGTGAAACTTGATATCCTTCCCTTTCTATAGCTTGGCTACGGAAATCTTGGTACGAGAGGTATTGCCTACCTTCTCTTTTGTCCTCGGTATGGTGGCCATCCAAATTGTACTTTTCAACATTCGTTATTAACAAATTGAATGACGGTTCACAAGAAAAAGAGAAGGGAAAATAGTAAAAACACCCCCTCTGTATGGCCAAAACACTATTTTTAATCATTCTTATTATACAAATGTCTAAAGTAACGTGTTTCTAAAATCAATCACAAAATACCTCCCGATTCGATTAGATTTTTTATAATTCCATAGTTACCTTTATTCATCAATATTGAATATTATTCTACACGATTTTTTTTTAAATAATAGATTTTAAAAATAGAAAATTGTCAAAATAAAAAAGAACATCTGCCCCGCACACACCCAGCCATCCCCTATGTCAGCAGCCCTCACGCCGGTAGGTCTCGGCACGCCCATGGACAGCGGCTGCCACACCCCCGCTCCAAGTCTTGTGACACCCTCTCCCAATGCTGCCCCACAAAGTAACCCGTCAGCCTTATCGCGACCACCCATGCCACCCTATACGAAAAGGCTTCGTCGGGATTCATTGTCTCCAAACGCGAGCAAAGGATCTAGTTAAATCCCCTCCTTGCGACGAATCTGGTCCGACACCGCTCCAAGCCTCGGAGAACCTCTCACCATGCCGGAAAACTTTGTCTCTCATCTCCAACTTCTTCTTCTCTCTCATCACCATCATCATCATTATTCCCGGGGAAAAAAAAAAGAGAGAGAGGGAAATTCTCCTTCTCCAATCCCCAGTCTGTGTTCTTTCAAATCTCGTATAAGCAAATTCAGAGCAAAAATCTCGTATGTACATGCAATTAACAAGACTCAGATCACTATGTTTTCAATGTTTTCCTCCTCCTAATGCGAATTTCCATTGTGATTTAATATATATATATATATATATATATATATACTAAAATGTCCACAACATTGCTGATATTTTCACGATATATCTATATTTTGAAGTCTTGATATAGATAATGGGGAGAAAGATATTCTTCTCAAAATATCCGTATAATGTTCAAAAATATCTACATGTTGACAAATATCCATGAATATCTATAATATTTTTGATATGTCCACATAGTGTCCAAAAATCCCAGATTTTGAAAAAATTTTTTGGTGCAAAATGTGAAATTTTGTAGCACATTTTGTTTTTGCAATAAAATGTAACCGACATTCTGAAGATCAAAACCAATCTAATACTTTCCAGCTACTAGAAGCTCCATTTAGTTATTAAATACATTTCAAGCTTGTATGTACTCTAATGTTTGACACTTGATTTTTATATGCTCTATTATATTTTTGTATTTTGTTTGTAATGAGTGTGTAATAGCATACTAAAATTATAACCAATATATAGTTATGGTGATTTTCTATTACACTGTGCAACATAACTCTCATATTCGATCAAAAAAGTATTTTTTTTGTTAAATTAATTCAGATTAAGTGTTATTCCTAGTTTTAACATTTTCTAAAATTTCAATACAATTATAAGTTTATCTTTAATTATCCCATTTCTTTATTATATCTGTTGACGTCAACATTTCTAGCGATATTAATCATAATTCAAAACCTCAACAACTTTGTTGATATCGACACTTTCATCCTTGAAAATGAGATTTGTTTAATAATGTCACGCTTTGTCCTTCTTGAATATTTCCCAGGGATATCTTTAGCTGTTAGTAATTTGGAGTCCTTAAAAAGAAATCACAAAAAAAAAAAAAAAAAAAAAACAAACAAACAAAACAAAAACAAAAAACAAAAAAAATCTATACTAGCATCCCTTATGTTTTTATTAAATTATAGAGACACTTCTTTAATAATAAAAAAAAAACTAATTACACATATATTTCTCAATTCTGTTAAATTTTGAACTTAAATGACTAAAATGCACAATACAATTTCAACCATAGTCTGTTTAAAACTCTAGCGACAGACAATTCTATTTATTCAAATTGCTTTTTCTATATCTCTTTTGACTTTTCAAATCTTTTTGTTTCCATCGTGTAGTTCTTATCCTCTATGAAGCCCGGGGGTCGGGGGGCGGGGGGGGGGGGGGGGGGGGAGAGGTTCGGGAGGGGGGTGTGGGGTGTGGGAACATTGCAAAATGGTCTTGGCGGTGCATCTTTGGTGTCCTTTAGTGCACAATGTTTATCTCAACACTCAAAATAAATTCTTTTGGTGTAATTTTAAAATATTCAGGTATAAATATTCAGTTAAATTAGTATCTATTAATAATTAAAAATAAAAATTACAAAGACGATTTTCTCGAAGGGTAAAACTAAATATAGTTGGTGCAATCGATGCCTATATTCCATATAAAAATATACATGACACTAATTTATTAGTTTTGCATGAAAATACACCACCTAGTAGTGTCCTACATATCATCAATTGTGCAATATCCGATTCAGGCAAATTGTATTGAGTAATAATTTCATGCAGTCTTATTGAATGTATGAGAATCCAAAAATATTCTATTGATCACTCTAAAAATATTATGACACAAAAAACCAATTAGACTAATATAATCTAACCTAATAATCAAAATTAATAATAATGAATGAAATCAATATTATTAATTTTGGTTTGAGCCATTATTAGAATGGAAACAAAAACCGCAATATAAAACTGTAGATTTCAATAGATTAAATCTCATTTTACGAAAAATTATTCGGTAATTATCATATGCAATGCTAATTTTTAAATTTAGGTTAATTTGAAATAAAATCTATCTATAAAATTGTTACCGAAATAAAATCTCACAAGTCCAATCCCAATCATTTTCAAACTATTCCAAGACAAAGATTTATTTTGCAAAATTAAGGTTTCCCAAGAAAAGGTTATAATCAGTGGCGGAACTAATCTTTCATTATACTTATTTTTCTATTAATGTAAATATGATAAGAACTCGAACTGAAATCAACAGTAAAATATAATTGAGTTCAAAATGAACTCGAATGTTAATCGTAACGTACTGTTTCTTTTACTGTCTTCATTCAAATATTGGCACCTCTTCAAAATTTGACATCAAAGATTTGTAACGGATCAGCAGTCAAACTTCAATCCAATTCTAAGGTATAAGTTTCACTGTTTGACTTTAGTTGGGAATATTGACATCTACAATTAATTTCCTGCTTACGGTTACACTAAGGATACTATCGTGAAAATTAATGTTGACGTTGTTGAAAATTTGCCAAAAACTCTGGTGATTGAAAGAGGAGTCTCATTCTAATTCATTTATATTGAATATGAAAAATTTATCAACACAATGCATCCAAAAGCCCTTTTTCCTCTCTCTTTCTCTCTCATCGTTGACACAGACCTTTAAGTTTAGGAATTAAAAATTAGATAGATAGAAAATTTTAAATACTTAATTAAAAAAAATGGTAGAATGTTTTTATCTAAAAATGACTGTTAATCAATTACCGACCATGATCAGTCAATTAAAAAAAATATATTGGTATTGATCAATCACTAATTAACTATGATCAATCAGTGTGGCTGAAAGACTTAAAAATTTTTTTGTATAATTTTATAAAATTTCAGTCGTTTATAAAAATTTTCTTAAAAAAAGTGTGCTTTAACAACATACCCTTTTAGTTTATTTTGTCTTTATATTACATTTTCAGGATGAACAAATCTTATTTACCTATACCATCAGGGGATCATTCGCCAGAACAAGCATGCTTTTTGGTGATATTTGCTGTACTTTTTGGCCTATTGATTTTGCGGTTGATGAACGACGACCTCTCTACACTACTCCTATATATTGTCTATTTTGTTGGGTGCTTCCTATTCTGCTCCTCCCTTCAGATTTAAGCAATCTTCTGTTGCAACTTCTATAGTCAATCCTTTTGTTATTTTTATTTTCTTCCCCATCCTCACTCCTTTGATGAAATTGTGTTTTCGTTCATAAATTTTATTGGGTCATTTGAAATTAAGTAGTAGTCTTGATCTAACAAGTAAAAAAAAAAAAATTCTCAAAATTGAAGTACTTATAAAAATGAAAACACAACTGTCTTAATATCCATATATATGATTTTTTAGGGTCTTTTTTATAGGAGGCTCCTTGACGTATTGTAAGGTGTCTTTAATTGACGTAAGTAATTTGATGACATTTTGCCAACATATGGAAATGTTGGTAGGTGTGGTGGACATTCAAATTTGTACTTTTCCGATATTCGTTGTGGAATTGTTACTGGGCTAGGGGGCTTTGGCTGCTATCCTCCTGTTTCTTCTGCAAGAAAAGCGGGAAAATTGCCTTTTATATATATATATATATATATATATATATATATATATAAAGCAATTGGAATAAAAATTGAGGAGACGAAATTTGAATAAAAATTGACAGATATATATATATATATATTTAGACTTTTCAAAATCCTCTGATCTCATTCTTATATTATTAATAAATCAGAGATATATGAATTATAATCTATGTAATACATAAAAATAGGTCAGATTTAAAATTCAACGGAGGTATAAATAAAGATAAAATTTCTATATTAGTTAGAATGTTGTTATGATTATTTTTTTTCCCAGAGGAATTAATGATATAATAACCTTCTATTGTATTATTCACACTCCAAAAATGATATCATAAACAAAAAATATACATTAAAAAATAAAAATGAACAAAAGAATCATATTTATATTATATGAAAAGTGGAAATGGCGAAAGAGAATATTATAATTAAAATATTACATTAAGAGATTAGTGAGAGAATTTGAAAATTACCATGAGAAAAAATGAAAAGAGTCAGCGAGAGAGAATATGGGCTGTTGTTGCAAGTTTAATTATCATAAAAAAAAAATCAAATTAGAGGGTTGAAAATTAAAAAAAAATACCGTAAATTGTGCTAATGGAGGGTCAAGTCAAATCCATAAAATTAATATAATTGTCAGCCGGGCACAAATACTGCCCCACTTCCGCTCCACATTGGCGGTTATGAAATTTTTTTTACTGCTTTCAAGTGGGGGCCGCCAAAGCCCCAGTAGGCCCCCTCTATCTCCGTGTACAGGGGTTTACTCATCTAATAATTATTCACGTTTAGATGATTTGTCAATATCAACTATCTCAATCACCTAAATAAGTTGAGAAATGTCAATAATTCATTAAATGAATGTATTATTAAATATGATGATATAATATATCTGATTTATTAAATAATTTTTTTATATGACATTACAAAATGATCTTAGCGGTACATTTGGTGTCGTTTAGTGCACAATGTTCATGTCAACACTCAAAATAAATTCTTTTTAGGGAATTAAAAAATAAATAAATGATAAGAACAAAAATCAACAAATATATCAAGACATTTTGATTAAATCGATATCTATTTAATATTTGTATAATTTCTTATAACTAAATTTTATTTAATAAAAAATAAAAATTACAAGGACAATTGTTTTCCAATCCTGTGTGCTTGCATCCTGCGCTCGAGGACAATTGACTCACGACACTTCCTCTGTAAAATGTTTATAGATCATGCGAAAACGCGTAAGTTGAAATGTCAGTAGTTGTACATTTTGGTTATCATATAATACAAAATTGAAGAACTTTTCAGGATAAGATATTTCTATTTTATTTGAATGTTATTATAATAAAAATAATATACAATTAAATTTATCTAAAATTAATAAAATTTGATACAGATTTAAATATTAAAATAGAACCTTATTGATATTGGTTTTTTTTTTCCTAATAAATAAAAGATGATCAGTAATGTCATTGTATCCTATACGAGTATATTAGGATCATAAATGGAATGAAAAGTATGTTTCTAGGTCTGATCCTCAGCTGACAGGCCACGATTAATAGAGTTCAACGTTCGTAGTTTCTGATTTTTTTTTTTTGTTCTTTTAAAATATAAGTATGTAGGATCTCTGAGTTGGTGTGGTTTTTCAAACAGTGTCTTTTATGGACAGTCAAATATCATTAAGGTTGAAATGCAACACATTGCCAACTCATGATCAATATATGAGACTTTGCTTGACTTTCAGATCTAAGTCTAAATTTTTCATTTCAGTTTTATTTTTGAAAAATCAATAAAAATTATAATTTATTTTTGAAAAGTTAACCAACTTTAATATAAAAATTTTATTCAAAGCCCGTATATCAAAGGTAAACTAACTGTTTAGTTTATTGTCTCTTTATAATTCAAATATTAACACCACATCACAATTTGACATCAAAGGATATGTAAGAGATCAGCAGTCAAACTTCAATCCTTATAGGCATTAGTCAACAAATTCTCAGGTATATACAAGTTTCAACCGTTTGATTTCCGTTGGGAGTATTCGCATCCACAAATAATTTCCAGTTTACACAAAGGATGACATGTCACTTTCGTGAAAATGAATGTTCAAATTGTTGAAAATTTGCCAAAAACACTGATGTTTGAAAGAGAAGGAGTCTCATTTTTTAAAATTGAATATGAAAAATTACCAACTTTTGCTCACAATGCAAATATGTTAGCCAATTTTTTGGATAATTTTTATTGGGACAGTCCAACAATGATATGATGATATATGAAGAGAAGAAGGAAAAAGATGTTTAAAAAATGATTGTTCAAGAATATAGGCTTAATACCGAAAATATAATTAAATATTCAAGTAGTTTACGTTTTTTTTCTATATAATTGTAGATCTATTTTGGTTTATGTTTGTCAGAACTTTCGTTTTCTCTTTTCTTTTGTAATAGATTCTTTGCTTTAAAAAACTCTCTTAGAAAACTTTTACTATAAATTACCATAATTAAAAATAATAATAATAAAATTTAGCAGTGAGATTTGAATTATAAATTTCGTGATGAAGTCTTGCAAATGCAAAGAGTTAGGATATCTGATATATGTATATTTATATATATTTGGCTGAGAATATCTGAATTTGTTTACTTATAAAAAACGATCAACCTCACACGCACTTAAAAAAAAAAGAAAAGGAAAAATCAGTTGGTTTTTGGTTTTTGGTTTTTTTTTTTTTTTTTTTGACGCTGCTTCAGAATTGATTTTAATCAAACTCTTATTTAATTGTTTTTCTCTTTCTATATAGTACCTTGTCATCTAGATCTCCTTTGGTATATTCCGCCTTCTTTAACTGACTTTGACTATTTAATAATAATAATAATATAATCCTTGGACTACAATACTTTTTTTTTTTTTTTTTTGGTTTAAGAATTCCTAGGACCGTTATATTCCAAGGATTACAATGCCTGCCGTTGTTTTACTGAAAACTATCATGTTAACATATCTGGTTCATGAATTATTACCTTAATAAAGAATTTTTATAAACATACCGTGTATATAAAAAATGAAACCAACGGCAAGTAAATCTTATTACAATATGTATTAAGCCGCTAACAGAGACCTAGTCAAAGTCAAATGTTGAAAAATACATACGATAGAAGAAAAATCTTATCATACGGCAAGCAAACTTGTAAAGCTAATGGAAATAATATTCTCCACACCATGCTCCTATAAATTTGGAATTCTCTTAGAGATTTGTGTCCAACACTTTTTAATCTCTGATTTTATTTTTTTTTTGGTCTTTTTATTGGTTGTTTTCAGTTCACATACATGGAGTTCTCAATCTCTCTCTCTTCTCTTAGCCAACCCGCTATTCTCCCTCAACTTTGCAAGTCCTCCTCCCATAGCAATAGGGTGTTTTGCTCATTAAAGCCTACAAACAAAAATATCAAATATTGTTCATCATCCAACTTTCCTTCAAAATTATGCTCCACCAATGGATTAATCCTGCCACTGGGGCTCTATGGCGAAAGCAAGTTCCCCAAATCCTTACTATATGGCCAAGATCGTCGTAATAGCATCCGGGTATATATTAATTTTTATATATATGTGTGTGTATATATCTGTATATCTATATATATATATATATATATATATATTGCACCTTAAACATATGCATGGCAAGTTACTTATAACTGATGATATAAATGCAAATTTTGTGACGATCAGTGGTAGTGGGATAGCAGTCAAGGATGACTTGTCAAGGCTTTTGTGTCTAGCATCTAATATTCGAAGTCCATTGTCCACTATGAAGTTGCAATTATCCCTTTTACTAGCCGACCTGACTTCATAGTAATTATCCCTCTTACTAGCCGACCTGACGAAAGTCAGATTGGGATGATGTGACATTGGACTCTGTGGATGCTAGGAATCAAAAGCTTGGCCAGGTTCCTTTCCGTTTCATGTTGTAGTCTCAGTAGATTCTCAAAATTAGAAGAAAACCACTGATCCTCCTTTTTTTCAAGAAATAAAAATACAAATTTTGTAGACAACTCTACTCAGGCAGTTACTGAATTTGGTTTATCCATAATAAAGTAAAATGTCTGACCAAAAAAAAATAAAAATAAAAAAAATAAAACGGGCTTGTTTGAGGAGCCAGCCACTCTAACATTTTTCATTAATAGTTAAACGTGCCATAATTATAACTCTTGTGGTTTTGTTACCTTTATCAGTTGTCCAATTGGTTTTCTATTGATATTCAACTTATCAAGTGAAAAAAAAAAAAAAAAAATTGATCTTAGGCCTATGCTAATGCTGAACACGACGACTCCGGTTCGACAGTACTTACCAAAGTTTCGCGTTTTGGATCCACTTGCTATAAATTTATGAGGCCGTATACAATGTTGCATGCGATTATATCGACCATGTAAGTGAACTATCACATGAAAGTACGGAGGAAAAATATATAAACAGCATTATATATCCTTTTGTTTTTGAACCCAATTAACTGGAATGTAGTTATAATATTTGAGTTCTTGCTTTTTCTGGACATGCAGTTGTGTATTTGGAAGAGTGTTGGCTGAGAATCCACAGATGTTCACATGGTCTCTCGTGTGTAAGGCCTTCCCGGGTTTAATTGCTATCTTGCTTTTGAATGGTTTTCATAATGGCATCAATGAGATTTTCGATGTCGATATTGACAGGTAATTAGCTTAAGGGGGTCTTTGGTGTGTAAGTTTAAGTTAAAATTTTTAAGTTTAAATAGTAAATTATGTTGACTTTTCAGAAAAGACAAAAAACTTTTTGGGAAAAAGACAAAAACTTTTAAGGAAAAAGACAAAAAAAGTTTGAAAATATTGGTTTGAGCTTGTGAATCAAACAAGCCTTAATTATATATATATATATATATATATATCTTAACATAATTAATTTCAAAATTACATTAGAGAACAATATTCCTTGATACTATCTTACTATTAAAAAAATAGGAGTAAACGAGCGATTTTTAATGACAGTTTTTGACAGTCGTCTATAGGCCAACGTGGCTCGGACGTTTATAAGGTTTGCTAAAACCGTAGTTAGTGCATATCTGTGTTAGAGACTACTCCATGTTAAAAGTAATTTCTTTTGTCCACGAGTAAAAGGATATAGCCATACAGTCCTGGAATTGGTTTATTATTTGTGTTCTCGATATGCAGTGATTAAAAAAAATTTTTGGGGTAAAAAAAAAAAAAAAACGAAAGATAATCTTTTCATTGAATTAAGACGTAATTATTTTAGTGGGGGTGTAATAATAATTTTTATAATAAAATACAACACAAATGGAGTCAAAGCTGATAATTTATCAACACAATGCATCCAAAAGCCCTTTTTTCCTTTTTTTTCCCCTTCCTTGAATCGTTGACACAGAAACTTTTAGCTAGGAAAAATTAGATAAATAGAAATTTTAAATACTTAATTAGATAATGGTAAAAAAAAAATTTATCTAAAAATGACCATTAATCAGTTATTAAACATGATTAGCCAGTAAAAAAAATACATATTGATTTTATCGATCACCAATTAACCATGATTAATTAGTGTGATTGAAAAACATTTTTTCTTTTTAATAATTTATATAATTTTATAAAATTTCAGTTGTTTATAAAAAAATTTCTTAAAAAAAAAGGTGCATTAACAACTTATCCTTTTAGTTTATTTTGTCTTTATTTTATATTTTCAGGGTGAATAAACCTTATTTACCTATAGCATCAGGGGATCTTTCGCTAAAACAAGCATGGCTTTTGGTGACATTTGCTATACTTTCTGGCCTATTAATTTTACGGTGGATGAATGCGGACCTCATCACTACTTCTATATATTGTTTTGCTATTTTATTATGCACTTCCTATTCTGCTCCTCCTTTCAGATTTAAACGATCTTCTATTGCAACTTCTATTGTCAATCCTACGGTATTGTTATTTTCTTCCCCATCCTGTAACTTCTTTGATGAAATTGTGTTTTCATTCAAGTTTTATTAATATGTCATTTGAAATTAATTAGTAGTCTTGATCTAACAAGTAAAAAAAAAAAAAAAAAACTCAAAATTGAATTACCTATTATTTTAAAAAGAAAACACAACTGTCTTTATATCCATATATATATGATTTTTTACGGTCTTTTTTTTTATGGAAGGTTCCTTTGACGTATTATAAGGTGTCTTTAATGTAATATTATAGGAACGAAATAGTGAGTTAAGAAAAACTTAACATATATAGCACATAATAAATTCTAAAAAATATGTTTTATGTGTTAATACGTACATAATTATATGAATAAGGTGTAATAAAAAGAAATGATATTTATTATATTGAGAAGTGAACATATGCAGATAGGTGGTATCCTTCCCAATATCGGCATACTTTATGCCACCAGAGCTTCCCTTGGACTTCCATTTCAGTGGAGGTGTGTAACAATTTGTCGGAAACAAAATTTATTTATTTTATTTTTCCATGTCTTCTTCTCTGTCTTTCAATTTTAATTTTGACCTAATTATGGATATAAGAGAACTTTCAGTGAGTGGATATCAAAACCTTTATGATTAGTTATACACATATTTGTCAAATAATTTATCTGAACTTTTGTTAATTGCCATGACATGGGAATACAAAATAGTAGTTGATTTATATTTACATATAGTTATTAATTTTACATTATTAACCGACTATTGTTAATAAATGATGAAGATAAAATTAGTAAGTTTTATCAAAACATCTAAATTAGTTCAGCCCCAGCTTCATTTATCCATCCCACATATTATTAAAAAAGGTAAATAAATACATCAATGTTCGTTATCAAGAGAAATAATTTAACACCATTAAAAATATGATTGCCCTAAACACTTTCCTAACATAACTCTAGAATTTAGCCGGGAAGACAGTTTTAAATTATGATTGAGCTTAAACTCTTTTTCGTAAAAGTAATCTTTAAATGTACTTCGTTTAAAATTCACTAGTACAATAAGTACAATGATACCCACCGAATATCCTTGACTAGGAAGAAAAAGATCAGAGATCTTATTAACTGAATAGCATATGAGCTTATATCCAAGATGGTATTCTCTTTTGTTCTTTTTTTGTTCTCTCTCTCTCTTTTTTTTTTTTTTTTTCTGAAGATATATAGTGCTTAATTAATTAATAGTTATAAGATTTCTTGTTATTTCTTTAACGTTTACGTAACCAATAGTTAACAAAAGAGAATGTCAAACAAAACCAATGAACGTGTCCGAACAGTACATAATTATTATTAATTTTCTTTGTAGAATAAAATATGGTAATTTATATCATGACTATATCCAACTTGATATTATTTATATTTTCAAGTTCTAACTTTTGATAATATTCTACTCATACATAATTAAAATTTTAATTAAAATCTCATTTTTTTCCTTTTCTAATTTGCTTGCAGTCCATCAACAGTTTTTATCACCACCTTTATGACACTATTTTTTCTGGTTATAACCAACATAAAAGATCTCACGGATGTGGAAGGTGACCTCAAGTAAGTATAAATGTGTACTTTTCAAATCTACCAAACGGAAAAATTTCCAAATTTCCATTTCGATTGCTCTTTCAATCTGAAAACCTTATTTTTAGCTTGTATCATTCGCATTCTTATTTATTTTTAAAATGTATTCAACATTATTACAGGCACAATATTCGAACATTTCCGGCCATATATGGACCTAGAAAAGTTGCATTCTTTTTCACTGGGATACTCCTTCTAGATTACATTGGTTCCATGGTGGTTTCCATTTACATGCCTCAGGTAACTAATTCTTTGTTGGAAATGATCTTATCTAGCTCTATGATTTTGTTTTTGAAAATATTTTAATAATATGGTAAATCTTGATCTTTTTAAAAAGATTTCTGTAAATATTTTCCTTTTCTACTTTATGTCTATTTTTTAATTTACTGAATGTAAAATTAATGGTTTATCGAATCCAATCACCAACTTACTCATGATAATTCGGAAAACCAAGTAAAGAATTGACTAACATACAAAAAATAGGAATAAAATAAAAGGTAAAAAAAATGTTAAAGACATCTTTTTAAAAAATTCACTTCTCTCTGTTTATTGTTTACAGGCTTTTAAGCCTTACATAATGGCGCCCGCTCATGCAATTTCCTCCTTGTGGTTACTTATTGAGGTTTGTCATGCACGATACATAAACTTCAAAAAGTGATATATATATATATATATATTTAAAGTAAAAATTATTGAAACTTATAATTTTCATTTTCTGCTTTTCAGGCCAAGAAGTTGGACAAAGCAAATTATACCAAGGTAATTTATATGCAGCTTCTACTGATCAAGAATTAACGAATTATTTATATATACTGACTATAACTTTAAATTTACTATATATATGTATATAAATTATGCAGGAAGCAAGCGCAAATTTCTTTAAATTCCTTTGGAAGCTTCTTCGCTTGGAAGTACTCTTATTTCCTTTCATATAGCTATTACTGCAAATATTCATTTATAATTTAGTGTGGAGAGAATATAACCAAGAGAGTGGCTTTGGAATATTTTCGTATTTTCTTTCTTGAGTATATAAATTGTTTTATTTCTTATTTGTTATAAAAGATACATTTTCTGATGCTAATAATATATTATTGAGAAATTTAATTTCGTTTTGTGTGCATATTTAGAAGAAAATGTCCTTATTTTACCCTTTTAACCATGTAATTACTATCATCAAGACTTTATTATGCCCATCTTTATTGGTTGAAAATTATCGACCAATTAATATATATTCTTGAAAATAGAATCAAGAGCCATAATCTGTTTACTAGATTATCACTAATAGAGAGCGATAAGGATCTTTTACCCTTCTTCTCTCAAAATATTTTCAAATTTGATACTCGACAACTTCATTATAAAAGGTCCTCTGGTGGCCGGATTTGCATGAAACTATCCATCTTTTGACTAGAACTGAGTCATGCCTTTTATGTTCTATCTTAAATATACCGCTTAGCTTACGGGCTGGACGGTACTTGATCACTTAGCACTATAATGAGATTTGGAAATTGCACTGTTCGTCAAAGAAAAGGGATAGCGTTGCATAAGAAAATTGATACTTCCCCTTTTATCTAGCGCGGCTACTGAGATAAATTCTTGGTGGCACAGGCTCAGAAATTTGAATATTTCGGGCAAGGTTATATATCTTTAATTGGCGTAAGTTTGATGACATTTTGCCGACATATGGAAATCTTGGTAGGTGTGGTGGGCATCCAAATTTGTAGTTCTTCGATATTCGTTGTGGAGTTGTGACTGGGCTAGTGAGGCTTGGCTGCTATCCTTCTGTTTCTTCTGCTAAGAAAAGGAAAAATAAAAACAAAAACAAAAAACAACAGCAAAAACAAAAGAGATGGTTTATAAGAATCTTAGATTAAACAATGAATCACAGTTCATAAGAAAAATAACGAAAAATACCCAAAACCACAATGTGTAGCCTCAAGTATACATAACGTGTTCGTAAAATCAGTCATAAAATATCTCTTGATTCTATTAAATTTTTATGATTCCATAATTACCTTTATTAATCTATATAGAATTCTATTTTACACATGAATTTTTTTAGAAATGGATTTTAGAACTAGAAAATTGTCAAAATAAAATAGAACACCCCCCCCACCCACCCACCCAGCCATCCCAACGTCGGCAGCCCTCACGCTACACCCCGCCACTCCAAGCCTTGTGACACCCTCTCCCTATGCTGCCCCACAAAGCAACGTCTCCTAGCGGCCTTATAGTGACCACCCATGCCACCAAGATTATCAACATTTCTATGACATTATCTACAAGGGAATGATATTCTTCTCAAAGTATCCATCAAATGTTCACAATGTTCAAAAATATATGCAATATCGATGAATATCTGTGAATATCCATAATACATTTATATGTGTCCACATAATATCCAAAAATGGGATTTTTTAAATTCTTTTTGCAAAACTTAAAATTTTGTGGCACATTTTATTTTTGTGTTTGTTTTTTCGTAATAAAGTATGACAACATTCTTCAACCCATAACAATTAAAAAAAAATCATATTCACAAAAAAAAAATAATAATAAATAAAAATCATAATTATGAAGATTACTATTTGTAGTTTAAATAATTTTTTACTTTGTAAATTTTTATATTAAGACCATAACCTATCTAATCCTTTCTAACATGCTAAATACTTATTTTGATTATTAAATACACTCAAAATTTGTATGTACTCTATTATGTTTGGCACTTAATCTTTATGTACTCTATTATATTTTTGTATTATGTTTGTAATGAGCATGTAAAAATATATGGATATTATATCAATATATGCTTATAGTGATTCCTATTACATTATGCAACATAACTCTCATATTCAATCAAATAAGTATTTTTTTTCTTACTAATTAAGTACTATTGCTTGTTTTAACACATTTTGCAAAATTTGGTAAATTATAAGTTTTTCTTTAAGTATCTATTTTTTTGAGATATTTGTAGATGTTGACAAATTTGGGTATATTATCTGTAAATCAAAACCTCGACAACTCTGTAGACATTTAAATTTTCATCGTTACAAATGAGAATTTTTTGCTAATATTATTCTTTGTCCTTTTCTGAAGATTTACCATGGGTATCTTTAGTTGTCAGTAATTTTTGAGTCTTTAAAAAGAAATCATAAAAAAATCACTACATTGACATTCTTTATGTTTTACTAAATTATTACAGAGACACTTCTTTAATCAAAACAACTAACGTCAATACCCTTCAACTTTGTTAAATTTTAAGCTAAATGATTGAAATACCCAACAAAATGTCAGCTTTAGTTCGTTTAAAATCCTCACTTATTCACATTTACCCCTCCCACTTATTTCTCTGTCTCTCTCAAAAAAATTAAGTAAAATTAAATAAAATAAAGAACGTTCCACTGGGAAGAATTCCCCCACCACATCCAATCCCCAAGCGTGGCTCCGACCCAACCCCCCCCCCCCCCCCCCCCCCCCCCCCCCCCCCCCGCCGGGGAGCTATGAGCGCAAAGCGACACCTCACCCAACCCAACCCTTTTTAGGTGGGAGTGAACCCCGAATGTTAGAGTTGAGATTCTCTCCCCCCCCCCCCCCCCCCCCCCGCGTCAAATTGATTGATTTTTTTTTTTTAGTTATCATTGTGATTCTTCCATTTTTAGAGTTTATGCAAAATTAAACACTTCAATTAGCTTGATTTGAGGGTATGATTTGTAGGTTTCCTTATTGTAACTCTTCTCTCTATAATCTTGTACAAATTATCAATGAGAATTATTTGAATCTCAAATTTAAAGTTGATATCAGAGACTATTAGAAACCCTTTAAAAAAAAAAAAAAAAACTTTCATTCACCGCAAATAGCAAAACACCAAAAGCAAAAACAAATCAAATAGCAAAAGCAAATAAAAACACCCATCAAATCTATCATTCAATTCCATAATCAAAAGCTTTAAATGCACCATATAAATCGACAAATAGCAAATCGTAAATCAGAATATCAAACAAGAAAATCACCACATAGAGCCGCTTCCCCTTCAAGTTGTAAACCTACTACTTTCATCCAAATCAAAGACCTATGTATTTGACTACTGTACTCCTTTTTATTTTTTATTTTTTTTATTTATAATTCATCAAACTACACATGATTAAAACTAAAAACACAACAACAAAAAAAAAAACAAAAAAAAAAAGGATTGATTGTCCGATTCCAAAAATAAAAAATAAAAAAATAAAAAAATAAGAGAAAAAACAGAAAAAAAAAAGAAAAGAGAATTTTTTGTTGTTCAAAAAAAGAAAAAGGAAAAAAAAGAAAAAAAAAGTTGATTGTTTGATTGAAAGGGAAAAAAAAAAACAGAAATGAGTGAAATATTTAATTAATTGGGAACAAATATGTTCCCGTTATTGTTCAATTTAAAGTTAGCTTATATTCTCTTTTAAGGCGGTGTTAAATCGGAAAATCTTAAAGTTTTTGGGCAAGTTGGTTCATACCAATTTGAGAGGGAGTGTCTAAGATTTTTTTTGAAAACCAAAGTAGGGGGAACACTCAAGATAAGAAGTCGGAGCTTGTCGAATGCGCGGGGATCCCCCAACCTGCGCACATTCCAAATAAGGCAACTCATGGTGCTCAGCAGGGTTGCCCAGCAACCTCCGCCAATCCTAAAATATTGGTGCAATCACTGAGGCTAACCCGTACTTTTTGTCTTTGCCTATTTCTCCCATGGCACCATCACCCTGATTTTCTCTGATTGCCAGCGCCAATGACAACCCTGCTTCGACCTCCCCCTATCATCATTTGGTAGATGTCTTGACACAGTAAACTATAACTTACTTGATATCACATTTCATGTCTGTGAGATATTTTACGTTATTAGTAACCAGTAAAAAAAGTTTATGTGTTGAACCATTAATATAGTCTTGTGAATTGGTGTTCATCTTTCATTGCTTTTGTTTGATATTATCTTTTATGAAGTACTGATTATGTGAACGTTTAAATAACACCTAAAACTTGAAGTATTAATTAACACTACAACGAAAATCTTTTTCATAGAGTGTTAAAAACGCTATCAATACTTTTATATAGCATTTCAATAAACGCTATGTTAGCTTTGCAATAATCTATGGATTTAATAGCACTTTTAAAGTGCTACGAATAAATTGTTATAGCATTTTTCTTGTGCTAAGAAACTGGTTTTAGAGCATTTTCTAATGCTACGGAACCCACTATTTCAATGTTTTAAGTTATTTAATATTACCAATTAATCGTTTTTATTATTGTAAAATTTGACCAAAGTTAGTTTTTGATGGCACCTTTCTTCAGTAAATATGAACTGTAAATTTTATAACATATAATTCTTTATCAATGGAATATCAAAAAGTTCCTAAAGAATAACATGATTTGCTACTGACAATAAGGGATCCAAAAATATCTACATGGCTAGAATATCTAAGCATGAAAGTACAAACACCAACAACTATGCTTTCATATATCCATAATACATCTCCTTCAATCAAATAGTCTTCCGAGTATAAGGTGAAATAGCCCTTCAAAAAGCTTATAGTAAAAAAGTCCACAATTCAGCCAAGTCAGAGAAGAATGCTTTGTATTTATTATCTTCACTGTAATGGAATGTTCTAACAATATACTTCAAGCTCTACCTCAGTTTTAAAGCTTAGTTTTGGTTTATTGTGTAGAGCTTGAAGAATTAATCTGCAAATGAAAAGGAAAATTTATTACAAACAAAATATGTCAATTAAAATAAAAATGATCACTGCAAGACAATTAATACAAGTGAATAAGCAATTACAAAGAACTTCACATGATTAATAAAGGAAGTGACTCACTTTAATGGAAAAGAAAGAGTAGAAAAATCAGCAATGGTCACCTTTAGAATCAACTCTCAGTGAGAACAATCCAATCAATCTCAAAGTAGAACGATATCAAGCTCAACTTCATCCCTGCACTGGGATTCCAAAAACTCAATGCAATAACAAAACAAAATCATCACCAAAAACCCCAAAAAAAAAAAAAGTTAAAAGCTAATGACTCGTACAAATGCATGTAAAGACAAAATTAAAAAAAAAAAAAAAAGGAGAGAGAGAATGCCATTACAACCATGATCCTATTCTCTCTTTCCTCTACTAGTTGCACAAAGTCAATAAAAAAAAAAAACTAATAGATAAGCCATTACCAACTCTCACTCAGAACAATCCAATCAATCTCAGAGTAATGATTGACAATAAGTATAAATACCATACAAATAGGAACAATGAATACAAGAAAAGTACAAACAAAAATAGCTGAAGCAAGCTAAAAATAAGACATTGATTCGTATATATAATCTCCAACATTGCTTGGTGCTTGGTTGATAGTTTACTGCATTAAACCAGAAAAGAACTTAACTAAGGTATAGAAAAACACTAAATCAATATACAGATTTATATGTTTGGCCTGGCCTCATCTCTTCTTCTCATTTCTTTTCTTCTTCTTCTTTCTTTCTTTCTTTTTTTTTTTTTAAAGATTCTCTTGGATATCTTATTTCTCTGACATTATAACTAATTTGTTTCAGAAGTATTTCAATAAGGAAAAAAAGAGGTACACATACTGTCCAATTGGAAAGAAATAGTGGGACATTCATTATACAGCAGAAACTAGTGTAATGCATATGTCCCTCTGCCTCTTGATGCATGAATATTAAGGTATAAGGTAAGTTACAACTCAAGAGCCTTGAAAGATCGAGAAGCAGGGCTGGGTTAAGAAGTTTTGAGAATACCACCTTTTTATATAGAGTTTTTAACTCTAAATCGAAAACTTAATGCATGTCATCACAGCTCAGTTCACAAGATCTAGTTGTCCTTAACAATGACAAAATTACCGTTAAATATCCAAAAGTAAGTATACATAATGTAGTAACATAAAAAAAAAATCAAAACAAAACAAAACAAAAACACAAAACAAAAAAAACAAAACAAAAAACAAAAAACAAAAAAAAAACCCAAAAAAAAAAAAAGAAGAAGGACTGGCTGCAATTGTGAACTAAGAACTTACTGCTTAATAATCTTCAACAATTTCTTTATGCTCAATTGGCCAGTTGATAATTATAATCTCCAAAACCGCTCTAGACCAAATCAATTTCAATTGCCCAACTTCAATTAAACATACTAAACCAGTAAACCCTTATTAAAATACTGCAATTCCACTTATGAATAATCAGGAATCAAAATTCCCAAAAATTAAAAAATTTAATTAATATCTTTAAACCATACACTAAAATGAATTATATCATCACCTCATAAGCAAAACACACAATAGAATACACAGGACTAACTGTTCTCTTGCTTCATATATATATACCCATATATACAAACAAACTAGCACTGAAAACAACAAAGCAACAAAAAAACCGTAGACTTTCAACATGAATCAATGCAATTTGTTTTTTTTTTTTTGTTTTTTTTTTTTGTTTTTAAATGAGGGAAGAAATAAATGAGAGAGAGAAATAAAGGGGATTACCGAAGGTCAGATTGATTAGACTCAAAATATACAATAATAAAATATTGTCACATAAAATAGGGTTTTGTGACAGGTTTTTGGCTGGTCTGAGCAATTTCGTGCGATGGAAGAGGTTGTGAACAGATGGAAGACTTTGTCTATCACGGCAGAAGAGGAAGATGTGGTTGGTATCACAGACGAAGACCTGGTAAAAGGTACAGTTGAGATTGGGTTTGGTCTATTAGGAAGGCTCCTTACCCAAAAGCCTTTCAATCGGAAGGCCTTTCGGGATGTGATTAGTTTTCTGAGGGATGTGAAGGGAAGTTTTGAGATCGATGAGATCGATCATTAGAGAGGGAAAGGGAACTGATTCTCTTAACGGAACCATGGACTTTTAATTAATAAGTCCTTGCTACTTTTGAAGGAATATGAAGGGGATCGAGATATAGATAAGCTTGATTTCCATTATGCACTACTTCGGTACAGATCCACAATGTCCCAATAGATGGAAGAAATAGTTAAACCGCTAAAGTGGTGGGAAATATTATTGGGATTTGTAAGGAAGCTGAGAAAAGGGACTTTAGTCTGAGTATTGGTAGATTCCAGAGGGTTCGGGTTTCTATTGACATAATGAAAGCACTTCGGAGAGGAGTTCGAATCCAAATTGGGGATAATGGTCCCATTGTGTGGGCTAATCTGCGTTACAAGCAGCTCCAGGATTTTTGTTATGGTTGTGGGAAGATCGGGCATATTCTCCAAGAATGTTTCTCTGTGCCGGCAGGAGGTGAAAGATGGAAGGGCAGATCTATTGTACGGGGATTGGCTCCGGGCATCTAGGCCGGAAAGGCCTTTTTTTTTGGGGGAGGATCTTTCATTAGCCTCAAAACCTTTTCTAGCTTTGTACCTTTGTCATTATTTAAAAAAAAAATTCAACATTGCAACATGCATAATTTAAGAACATTTCCGACAATATATGGACCTAGAAAAGTTGCACTCCTTGGGGACACTTCTAGTAAATTACATTGGTTCTGTGGTGATAGCCATTTGCATGTCTCAGGTAACTCATTATTCTTCGTTTGAAATCTTAAAATATTAGTAACATATGAAATTTATTTTCTTGGAAATATTCAAACAATAATAGGTAAATCTTGATTCTTTTTCAAAAGATATCTGTAAATATTCTTCTTCTTCTTCTTCTTCTTCTTTTTAATTTGTGTCTATTTTTTATTTAGTTTACTGATGGTAAAATTAATGGTTTATCTAACCAAATGATTGCCGATTTATTCACGATAATTCGGATAGAAGATTCCTAAATTTTCAAAGTAATAAAAAATTAGTTAAAATGCAAAGTAGACGTAGAATATAAATTAAAGTCATTTTAAGAAATTGTGAGAAACGATCTGAGATTAAAAAAAAAAATTATATTAATTGTTTGCAGGCTTTCAAGCCCTACATATTGGCGCCCGCTTACACAATTTTCTCCTTGTGGTTGCTTATTGAGGTTTGTCATGATTTGATACATAATAAACTTCAACAAATATGGTATATATGCATATGTGAGGACCGATAAATAATTTTATTCATGATGATAATACTTGCTACTTGTCTTTTTTAAATAATTTTCACCGTTAAAAAAATGGATATACAATACAAAATATTGCCAGTCATCCGACATGAAGCTGCGTATAAGTTTCACATAATTTCCTTGCTCCAACACTCAAGCCTTCAAAGTTGGTAATCAAAATAGGGATTAAAGATCCATTATTTACCTAAAATAATAATTTTCTTTTTTACCTCAAAAACTAATTTCTTTCTTTTAATAAAAATTGAGATGAATTTAATTGCTAAGACAGTCACTTACAATGACTCATAAAGATGAAGAGATAAAATTCGTTTCAGATCATCCAATCAAGATGTATCCGGACTTTTTCATTGTCCATTGTAGTCAACAAAAATCCCGAAATTATCGTTTTATAAAAGTCAAAATTATCCCAGAAAACCTGTGACTACTTCCAACTTCAAAAATGGTAATAAAAGTCATTGTTTTTAAAGCCAAGTGCAACTTGCATTTTGACAAGCTAAGCATAAATAGTTTGGTATGTGAAAATAAGCCTTCCAATCTAAGCCCCTTTTGAAATAATAACTCTAGACGAAGTTTTGATAACTCAATTCAAACGTCAAAATATGCATCTCACTTTCTCTCTCTTCTATATTTAAAAAATTTAAACTTTAAAAGTCCATAACTTTCTTAAATCAGTTCGAAATGGGATGATGTTTTTAAATCGTACAAAATGACGAAACAAATAAAATATGATCCAGATTACATATTTTTTCTTAACACATTTTAAAATTTTACACTATTTTCTATGTATAATATTTTATTTTTTATTCACACTTAACTAAATATACGTTTTCAAATCAACTTGCGTAACTCCGTCTTCAAGTGTCACCCCAAACAACTCCCAGAATTAGAGGAACAATTGAGTTGTTTTGTCCAAATGGGAAATCTGATGATTTCATGACTTGGGCATGACCATTCATTAATTATCTTTTAATAATTACCGTGTCAGAAATCTCACTGTCAGTACTTCTTTTCTACACAATGGACGTCAGTGAAGCTAGTACTCAAAGTATTGTTGTGGACTAAGAGTAACTTTCTTATTTTTTATTTCTTGCAATTAATATTAGATATCTAATACCAATTAGATATATATATATATATATATATATATATATTATAATCAAGATGGAAGTTATATGGTGAATCACTGGTAGAAATTGTCTTATATGGTGAGTCAATGAATTGAAAGGTATTAAATTCACTAATTCTCTTGTTACGTGAAGATTGGTAAATATAATATCCAGAAGCAACCAAAAAAGTCTACGTACAGAAAATGCAAAAAAATACGTATTGGGGAAATCCTAATATAGTCAAATCACCTAATCGCAGATTATGTAAAACCCTATAAATCCACTCAAAATTATGTAATTATATATAATTAAACACTTGATTATACATGGATTTGTTTTATTTGTATAATGTTTGGGTCGTTCATGATGAACAGCCCAGTGTCAATGAACATATTGGTAAAGGCAAATATATAAAATGAAGTTGATGAGATTTAAATTGTGGTCGAGGAAAAATTTCTGACTTGATCTTTTGAAACTGCTTTACAACTTTCATTTGGAGGCTTTATTAGGCTATTAGGATCGCTCTTGTTTTATGGTTTTATGGTTTTTTTTTTTAAAAAAAATTTTGTTAAACTTCGATGTAACTTATTTTTTTTCTTTTCTTTTCTTTTAATAATATTGAATGTGATGAAAAAAATGAAGAATATGCTAAAAGAATTCCGATCTAATCGAGATATTATGGTACATCAATTGATTTCTATCATCAGAGTTTAATTAAAAAAAATGAAACTATTTTACACGTGATCTAACCTACTAATAATTTCATACCTGATTCAATTAATATATATAAAGTTTAAATCTCCAACTCCCAACTTCAAAAAAAAAAAAATAATAATAAATTGAAGCTTCTTTAGAGAATGTATAACAAAAAGGGTAAAAATGGTGCATTTTATCAAAAGAGAATGGGAAAAAAGCCATATTGAAGATGTTTTAGCGCGTTTCCACAAGGGCAACCAGTTATGTATGTGTCCATTTTATACTTCTATAATAATAATATTACAATTCGTGTATCAATTGAAAATTACATTTCAATTATAATTTAGTATAATATTACTAATTATTGTTAGAGATACAATAAATAAATAAATAAATAAATATATATATATATATATATATATATATATATATAAAAGAGAACATAAAAGTTGAATCCGCGAGAGAATAGGTGTGCCAAGTGACACTAAAATAAATGCTGTTCAAATTTGGAAATTCCCGTACATCAATCATCTCTATCATTATTATAAAAGAAAATCGTATTAATGATTTTTTTGTTGCTGTCATCCTCCTGTATTTAAGTGGAAAAATAAGCTTCTCAGCAAAATAATAATAGTACTACTAATAATTAAAAAAATAAAAAAAAGGTTGAAATATAAGCTGCACGATTCATGTGTGACGACCGATAAAAAATTTTATTCATCATGATAATACTAGCCACTTGTCTTTTTTTAATAATTTTTATCCTTAAAAAAATGGATATACAATACGAAATATTGTCAGTCATCCGACATGACGCTGCGTATAAGTTTCACATAATTTCCTTGCTCCAACACCCAAGCCTTCAAAGTTGCAATCAAAATAGGGGTCAAAGTTGGTAATCAAAATAGGGATTAAAGATCTAGTATTTACCCCAAAAAAAAATATTTTTCTTTTTTACCTCAAAAAATAATTTATTTCTTTTTAATTAAAATTGAGATGAATTTAATTGCTAACACAGTCACTTACAATGACTCATAAAGATGTAGAGATAAAATTCGGACTTTTTTATTGTCAATTGTAGTCAACAACCCCCGAAATTATCGTTTTATAAAAATCAATTATCCAAGAAAACCTGTGACTACTTCCAACTTCAAATATGGTAATAAAGTCATTGTTTTTAAAGCTAAGTGCAACTTGCAGTTTGACAAGCTAATCATAAATAGTTTGGTATGTGAAAATAAGCCTTTCAATCTAAGCTCCATTTGGAATAATAACGATGAAGTTTTGACAACTCAACTCAAAACTTAAAAATATGCATCTCATCACTTTCTCTCTCTTCTATATTCAAGAAATTTAAATTTTAAAATCCATAACTTTCTTAATTCAATTCGAAATGGGATGATGTTTTTTAAATCATATAAAATGACGAGACGAACAAAATATGATCTAGATTGCATATTTTTTCTTAACACATTTAAAATTTTACATTATTTTCTATATATAACATTTATTTCTTATTCACACTTTAACTAAATACATGTTTTCAAGTCAACCTACGTAACTCCGTCTTCGCGTGTCACACCAAACAACTCCGAGAATTAGAGGAACAATTGAGTTGTTTTGTCCAAATGGGAAATATGATGATTTCATGACTTCGGCATGACCATTCATTAATTATCTTTAATAATTACCGTGTCAGAAATCTCACTGTCAGTACTTCTTTTCTACACAATGGACGTCAGTGAAGCTAGTACTCAAAGTATTGTTGTGAACTAAGAGTGACTTTCTGATTTTTATTTCTTGAATTAATATTAGATATCTAATACCAATTAGAAATATATATATATATATATATATATATATATATATATTATAATCAAGATGGAAGTTATATGGTGAATCACCGGTAGAAATTGTCTTATATATGGAGTCAATGAATTGAAAGTATTAAATTCACTAGTTCTCTTGTTACGTGAAGATTGGTAAATAATATCCAGAAGCAACCAAAAAAGTCTACGTTCAGAAAACGCAAAAAAGTACGTATTGGGGAAATCCTAATATAGTCAAATCACGTAATCGTAGAATATATTAAACCCTATAAATCCACTCAAAATGATGTAATTATATACAAACACTGGATTATACATGGATTTGTTTTATTTGTATAATGTTTGGGTCATTCATGATGAACGGTCGAGTGTCAATGAACATATTGGTAAAGGCAAATATATAAAATAAAGTTGATGAGATTTAAATTGTGGTCGAGGAAAATGTTCTGACTTGATCTTTTGAAACTGCTTTACAACTTTCTTTTGGAGGCTTTATTAGGCGATTAGGATCGTTCTTGTTTTATGGGTTTATGGTTTTTTTTTTTTTTTTTTCATTTTGTTAAACTTCGATGTAACTTATTTTTTTTCTTTCTTTTCTTTTAATATATTTAATGGATGAAAAAAATGAAGAATATGCTATAAGAATACCGATCTAATCGAGATGTCATGATACATCAATTGATTTCCATCATCAGAGTTTAATTAAAAAGAACGAAGCTATTTACACGTGATCTAACCTACTAATAATTTTATACTTAATTCAATTAATATATATAAACTTTAAAGCCCCAACTCCCAACTCCAAAAAAAATAATAATAATAATAAATTGATGCTTTTTTATATCAATGTTTACAAAGTTGGTATTTGTTGAACTTTTTAAACTCCTCAAGAATATGTCACCGGAAGACAAAACAAAACCGCCAAAC
The DNA here is from genome assembly GCA_025413025.1 of Ficus hispida. Lineage (NCBI taxonomy): Eukaryota > Viridiplantae > Streptophyta > Magnoliopsida > Rosales > Moraceae > Ficus > Ficus hispida. The sequence goes on from CM046373.1 coordinate 29,444,076, forward strand.
TCTTTTCTTGGCTTGAAGAGATTGGGGGACCTTGACACTAAATCCAAGATGCGATGTCTCTTTCTACAAGGGATAGTATCAACCATGAGACGGATATATATATTGTGGGTTTACTACATTTAATTTGATTATTGATATTCAATTTATAAGTTCCATCGACTATTTCGTCATTAGAACCACATATCATTATATCTTTTGACGACAAATTATATTGATCGTGAAACTTGAGTAACTTTTTTAATAAAATTTGAGTAAGGACTTTGATGAAGAATCAGAAGGATAGCGGGTGTCAACTTAATGGTAATATATATAGTAGTTCTTTTCTATAAAATTTGATTAAGGAATTTATTGATGAAGAATTAAAAGGATACTGGGTGTGAATCTAATTGATATGTGCTGATTTCTTCAACATAGTTTGTACTTTCTCCATTCATTATATATATATATATATATATATATATATATATACGTATATATATGGAAGCATCTTGAAAAGAATAAACACTGTCATAATATAATTTTAATGACAAATAAGAGACATTATTCAAAAGTTTTTTGAACAACTTTCATTTTTATTTCCGAAACTGTAAAAATGGTTCATAAATTATAAAATTTATCATCCTTGTTCATTCTGTGAGTTAAATAGAAAGAATTGCTAACATAGCAACAATTAAAATGTAATTTGATAAGGAAAAACTTATTTTTGCTCCTTGATCTTTACTATTTTATTACTTGCCCCCCGAACTTTAAAACTGGTAATTATATACCCCTCAAACTTTAAACAATTAGTAAGAATGTTCCTCGAACCTTAAACCATTAGCCAACTATCTCTTGTTTCATATTTTAGTCATGTAAGACTTAAAAAAACTTTATTTTTGTCCCCTAAATTTCAGTACCTTTGTAACTTTACCCTTGAATATTGAAAAACTAGCTTATACCTCTCGACCTTTAAACTATTAGCAAAATCACTTATATTTCGTCTACTTAAAACTGATGTGACACTAGTTTAATAAAAGGTTAATTTAAATTAAAATATTTAAAATTACAAAATAACCTTAAATATGGGTTCGATATTGACTTTGTGTTTTTTCTGTTTTTTTAATCATTTTTAGTGTTGTTAGCATTCCTAAGATTTGTTTTTGTATTGAGGTCGTTACAAGAATAAAAACAAAAAAAATTAAAGGAACTTTTTAATAAAGATTTTTTGAATTTTTATATATTTTTAAGATTATTTTTGTAATTATAAAGATTTAAATTTAAATTAATTTTATATCATACTAGAGCCAAATCAGTTTAAGTGAACGAAATATAAGCAATTTTTCTAACAATTTAAAGGTAGAGAGGTATAAGCAAGTTATTCAATGTTCGGAGGTAAAGTTATAAATATACAAAAAATTTTGGGACAAAATTAAAGTTTTTCCAAGCATTATGTGGTCAAAATATGAAATGAGGGATTTTTTTGCTAATATTTGTTTAAAGTTTGAGTGGCATTTTGCTAACAATTTAAAATTTAAGAGGCATAAAAATCAGTTTTCAAAGTTCATGTGACAAAGTTACAAGTGTATGTATTAAGGTTATAGGGGCAAAAATAAAATTTATCCTCATTAAATGACACTTTTGTCGTTGTCATATCAGTAATTCTATCTATTAATTAACTAGTGAAAGGAGCAAAAATGATAACATTCATAATTCAAGAAGTAATTTCTTCTAATTTTTAAAATTCAGTAAACAAAATTACAAAAGTACTAAAATTCAAAAGTAAAAATGAAATTTGTACAAATACGAGCGAAAGCGACACCCCACCATTTTTGCGTGGTAGCGACCTGGATGTAGATGAGGATTTTTTTTTTTTTCTCGGTGGAGTATTTATAATTGATTAACATTGTTGACAACGCAGAAGAGCCAAGAAGATTTTACTTTTATTGTACGTCTTAATATAATCAAAAGGAGGGGATTTAACTAATATAATATATATATTTTGTATAATTAGTTTTGAAGTAAAGCTGCCATCAGGGACCACATTAATCAAAAGGAAAAAAAGTTGAACAATATTTGAGGAAACTAATAAGACAACTTGACGTGTAAAAGTAAATAGAAATAATCACAAGCGGGGATAGTTGTATCGATAATAGTAACCTAATTGGATCCTAGAATTGATGAATTCGAATTCTCTTATCCTTAAAGTAAAATAAATAAATAAAAAATAAAAACTAAAACAAATTATTCGTACATGCTCCTATATATCCCGAAGCTCAGGAAGCACTTGTGTTCAAACATTTTCTCATTTTCTTTACCTTGTGTACCTTTTTAATGAATGTTTTCAATTGACGTCCATATGGAGCCTCTCAATCTCTCTCTCTTCTCTTAAACCACCAGCTATTCTCTCTCAACATTGCAAGTCCTCCACTTATGGCAATAGGGTGATTGCTTTAAGACTATAACTAAAAATATAAAATATCCCTCCAACTTCCTTCAAAACACTCCACCCATAGATTGATCTTGCCTTTGGGCTCTATGGTAAAAGTAAGCAATACAGGCGTAATATCATCCGGGTATATATCTATACTCTCTCTCTCTCTATAATATATATATATATTATTTGTAATGTATATATACAATATTATTATGTTTTTGCAACTTATAACGCTACTTTTCAGTATTGATATAAATGCAAATATTTTGCAAAATTATACTCACACATGTGCCTTTTAGTTTATCCATAATATAATGAAGTAGATTAGTAATCCAAAAAATTAAAAATTAAAAATTGAAAAAAAAAACTAGAAAGGCCCAAAGGGGCTTGCTTGAGGAGCCACACAATATATTTTTCATAACCGATCTTGTGGTTTTGTTACCTTTATTAGTTGTCCATTGGGTTTTATACACATTTAACTTATCAAGTACTGAAACAATTGGTTTTAGGCATATGTTCGGGATGAACACGATGTTTCCGATTCGACGGTACTTACCAAAGTTTTACGTTTTGGATCTGCTTCGTTAAATTCACAAGGCCCTACACTATGTTCTTTGTAATAACATCGACCAGGTAAGTGAATATCACTAAAAATTAGAGAAGGAAAAATAAGCAGGATCCTTTGTTTTTTAACCAAACCGGGTCGTAGTTATAATCGAGTTTCTTGCTTTTCTTGGGCAGTTCTTTATTTACAAGAGTGTTGGTTGAGAACCCACAGTTATTTTCATGGTCTCTCTTGCCTAAGGCATTCCCTGGTCTAATTGCCCTTTTGCTCGCAAATACTTATTGTATTGGCATTAATCAGATTTACGACGTCGATATTGATAGGTAAGCTCAATTCTCATAATATATATATATATATATATACACATATGTGTATCAACATCATTTCAGAATTACCTTAGAAGTAATATTATTGAAACCATCTCTAAACCTAAGTCTAATGAACATGTAATTATAACTACCAAAAAAAAAAAAAAACTTTTATTCACAACATTTTTGTGTGACTAAATGTCACTTTTAGTCACAAGATTATGACTAAAGATGATATTTAGTCACACAAATATGTTGTGACTAAAAGTGTTATAAGTAAATGTTGTGACTAAAATTTCATGTTTTTGTAGTCAACATTTTTAACGTTCCATGTTAAAATTTTTCTTTAGTCTACAAGTAAACGGATATAGCTAGACATATTGGGCTTTGGTTCACTATTTATGTTCTTGACATTCGGAATGATTAAAAAAAAAATACCCAAATTGGGTAATGTGGAAAAAAATAAATAAATAAATTAAGAGAGAGGTAATAATTTTTTATTGAATTAGGAGGGTAATTATATATTTAATTATTTAGTGCAATTATTTTCTTGTAAATGGGACACAAATGAAATTTCACAAAAGTTTAAAGGAAAAAACAAAATTTTTGGATTGTGTGCGCGGGCACTGCGCCCAGACACAATAGCACA
>CM046373.1:29448110-29536920 GCA_025413025.1 Ficus hispida
CCGAGCACGGCCAGGACAAGTTCCTCAGGGGTTTTGACCACGAAAACGCCAGAACTGGGTTTTACCCAAAACATAAAAGTTGTAGAGTTTTTAAATGTTTACAACTTTCATGAAGACAAGTTTTACAGATTCAGTCTGGATTTTAAGATGAAAATGAATTTCGGAGAACTGTACAGGAATTATGGAAATCCTGTACAGGATTTACAAAGTTGACACAGAAAATGCATATTTTTGCAGTTTCACTGCAAATGGACATTGAGAAACTGTTCCAAAGGCAGTTTCCAATAGTCAATAAATTTATAAGTCTCGTTTTAAGATTTTCAATCCTTAAAATTAAACAAAAGGGTTTATATACAAAAAAATTAAGGTTTTCATTTCCTAAAAATGAGATTTTAAAACTAAAGTTAAAAAACACCCGAATAGGGTTACCAAAGTAACCAGTGAGGATAACGTAAAAATAAGTAAGGGCTTATAACTAAGGTTATAAAAGAATGTTGGTTATACTACCAACAGTTCTAACCCTTACTTTTATTTAATTTCAGAACGTTGCACGACGAGGTGTCCCAGCGGAACCTAACTCCACGATTGGACACCGCATTTACGAACGAGGTAAGTACAACTCCGCCTACAGCATAGGCTTGTTGTGAATACTTGCCTAAGTATGATTGCTAGTTATGAATGCTATATGTTACATGCTCAGTGTTATAGATTAGCTTAGGAATGCTATGATTCTATGTTATGAACGTATGTTTTGTATGCTATGGTCTATAGAAGCATGATTAGGGTTAAGTTATGTTAAGATTAATTGAGTGAAACATCACGATGCATGTTCACTAATTAACAAATAAAAGATTAAGTTATGATGGCAAGCAATTGCCTGTGTCGTACCGACCGCGTCAGGTCGGGTTGAGCTATGGCAAGAGTAAGTCCATAGAGCGCGCCCGGTACGAACACTCATGTTAAGGGGCCCAAAAGTAAAGTTAAGTTAAGAAAGTTATGAAGAGATAAGAGAGCATAAAGAAGCATAAACGGATCATGCATACGATATGTCAAGTTATGTTATGAAATGTTATGCCATGTTATGATTAAGAAAGGTTATGAAATGTTATGCCATGTTATGATTAAGAAAGGTTATGAAATGGTATGCCATGTTATGTTACCCAATGTTATATTAGGTTAGATTATGCTGTGTTTTTAATATTGCGGTATTAATAGTTGTACTTGCTGAGCTTTCACTCACTGTCTTACGTCTGTGCTGTAGGTAAGCAGCCTGGAAATAATTCTTGATGCAAGATGGAGGGCATGGATTGGCGGACTGTGAAATGTGGGAATAATGCCGCCACACGTTTTGTTTATTATGTTAATATTTTACAAGCTTTATTTATACCTACACAACGTTTTAATTATTCAGTATAATTATTTACGTAGGTGCGTATATATATTTATACGGCTTATAAAATAAAAAAATAAAAAAAAATATATATTCCGCTGTTTTACGTATAAGTACGTAAGTATGTATGTATGTATGTACGGTAACGGCCTGTGCTAGGCGGGTCGTTACACAAGATAAGAAGTCGGAGCTTGTCGAATGCGCGGGGATCCCCCAACCTGCGCATATTCCAAATAAGGCAACTCATGGGGCTCAGCAGGGTTGCCCAGCAACTCCGCCAATCCTAAATATTGGTGCAATCACTGAGGCTAACCCGTACTTTTTGTCTTTGCCTATTTCTCCCATGGCACCATCACCCTGATTTTCTCTGATTGCCAGCGCCAATGACAACCCTGCTTCGACCTCCCCTATCATCATTTGGTAGATGTCTTGACACAGTAAACTATAACTTACTTGATATCACATTTCATGTCTGTGAGAATTTTACGTTATTAGTAACCAGTAAAAAAAGTTTATGTGTTGAACCATTAATATAGTCTTGTGAATTGGTGTTCATCTTTCATTGCTTTTGTTTGATATTATCTTTATGAAGTACTGTATTATGTGAACGTTTAAATAAACACCTAAAACTTGAAGTATTAATTAACACTACAACGAAATCTTTTTCATAGATGTTAAAAACGCTATCAATACTTTTATATAGCATTTCAATAAACGCTATGTTAGCTTTGCAATAATCTATGGATTAATAGCACTTTTAAAGTGCTACGAATAAATTGTTATAGCATTTTCTTGTGCTAAGAAACTGGTTTTAGAGCATTTTCTAATGCTACGGAACCCACTATTTCAATGTTTTAAGTTATTTAATATTACCAATTAATCGTTTTTATTATTGTAAAATTTGACCAAAGTTAGTTTTTGATGGCACCTTTCTTCAGTAAATATGAACTGTAAATTTTATAACATATAATTCTTTATCAATGGAATATCAAAAAGTTCCTAAAGAATAACATGATTTGCTACTGACAATAAGGGATCCAAAATATCTACATGGCTAGAATATCTAAGCATGAAAGTACAAACACCAACAACTATGCTTTCATATATCCATAATACATCTCCTTCAATCAAATAGTCTTCCGAGTATAAGGTGAAATAGCCCTTCAAAAAGCTTATAGTAAAAAAGTCCACAATTCAGCCAAGTCAGAGAAGAATGCTTTGTATTTATTATCTTCACTGTAATGGAATGTTCTAACAATATACTTCAAGCTCTACCTCAGTTTTAAAGCTTAGTTTTGGTTTATTGTGTAGAGCTTGAAGAATTAATCTGCAAATGAAAGGAAAATTTATTACAAACAAAATATGTCAATTAAAATAAAAAATGATCACTGCAAGACAATTAATACAAGTGAATAAGCAATTACAAAGAACTTCACATGATTAATAAAGGAAGTGACTCACTTTAATGGAAAAGAAAGAGTAGAAAAATCAGCAATGGTCACCTTTAGAATCAACTCTCAGTGAGAACAATCCAATCAATCTCAAAGTAGAACGATATCAAGCTCAACTTCATCCCTGCACTGGGATTCCAAAAACTCAATGCAATAACAAAACAAAATCATCACCAAAAACCCCAAAAAAAAAAAAAAGTTAAAAGCTAATGACTCGTACAAATGCATGTAAAGACAAAATTAAAAAAAAAAAAAAAAGGAGAGAGAGAATGCCATTACAACCATGATCCTATTCTCTCTTTCCTCTACTAGTTGCACAAAGTCAATAAAAAAAAAAAACTAATAGATAAGCCATTACCAACTCTCACTCAGAACAATCCAATCAATCTCAGAGTAATGATTGACAATAAGTATAAATACCATACAAATAGGAACAATGAATACAAGAAAAGTACAAACAAAAATAGCTGAAGCAAACTAAAAATAAGACATTGATTCGTATATATAATCTCCAACATTGCTTGGTGCTTGGTTGATAGTTTACTGCATAAACCAGAAAAGAACTTAACTAAGGTATAGAAAAACACTAAATCAATATACAGATTTATATGTTTGGCCTGGCCTCATCTCTTCTTCTCATTTCTTTTCTTCTTCTTCTTTCTTTCTTTCTTTTTTTTTTTTTTAAAGATTCTCTTGGATATCTTATTTCTCTGACATTATAACTAATTTGTTTCAGAAGTATTTCAATAAGGAAAAAAAGAGGTACACATACTGTCCAATTGGAAAGAAATAGTGGGACATTCATTATACAGCAGAAACTAGTGTAATGCATATGTCCCTCTGCCTCTTGATGCATGAATATTAAGGTATAAGGTAAGTTACAACTCAAGAGCCTTGAAAGATCGAGAAGCAGGGCTGGGTTAAGAAGTTTTGAGAATACCACCTTTTTATATAGAGTTTTTAACTCTAAATCGAAAACTTAATGCATGTCATCACAGCTTCAGTTCACAAGATCTAGTTGTCCTTAACAATGACAAAATTACCGTTAATATCCAAAAGTAAGTATACATAATGTAGTAACATAAAAAAAATCAAACAAAACAAAACAAAAACACAAACAAAAAAAACAAAACAAAAAACAAAAACAAAAAAAAAAACCCAAAAAAAAAAAAAGAAGAAGGACTGGCTGCAATTGTGAACTAAGAACTTACTGCTTAATAATCTTCAACAATTTCTTTATGCTCAATTGGCCAGTTGATAATTATATCTCCAAAACCGCTCTAGACCAAATCAATTTCAATTGCCCAACTTCAATTAAACATACTAAACCAGTAAACCCTTATTAAAATACTGCAATTCCACTTATGAATAATCAGGAATCAAAATTCCCAAAAATTAAAAAATTTAATTAATATCTTTAAACCATACACTAAAATGAATTATATCATCACCTCATAAGCAAAACACACAATAGAATACACAGGACTAACTGTTCTCTTGCTTCATATATATATACCCATATATACAAACAAACTAGCACTGAAAACAACAAAGCAACAAAAAAACCGTAGACTTTCAACATGAATCAATGCAATTTGTTTTTTTTTTTGTTTTTTTTTTTTTGTTTTTAAATGAGGGAAGAAATAAATGAGAGAGAGAAATAAAGGGGATTACCGAAGGTCAGATTGATTAGACTCAAAAATACAATAATAAAATATTGTCACATAAAATAGGGTTTTGTGACAGGTTTTTGGCTGGTCTGAGCAATTTCGTGCGATGGAAGAGTTGTGAACAGATGGAAGACTTTGTCTATCACGGCAGAAGAGGAAGATGTGGTTGGTATCACAGACGAAGACCTGGTAAAAGGTACAGTTGAGATTGGGTTTGGTCTATTAGGAAGGCTCCTTACCCAAAAGCCTTTCAATCGGAAGGCCTTTCGGGATGTGATTAGTTTTCTGAGGGATGTGAAGGGAAGTTTTGAGATCGATGAGATCGATCATTAGAGAGGGAAAGGGAACTGATTCTCTTAACGGAACCATGGACTTTTAATTAATAAGTCCTTGCTACTTTTGAAGGAATATGAAGGGGATCGAGATATAGATAAGCTTGATTTCCATTATGCACTACTTCGGTACAGATCCACAATGTCCCAATAGATGGAAGAAATAGTTAAACCGCTAAAGTGGTGGGAATATTATTGGGATTTGTAAGGAAGCTGAGAAAAGGGACTTTAGTCTGAGTATTGGTAGATTCCAGAGGGTTCGGGTTTCTATTGACATAATGAAAGCACTTCGGAGAGGAGTTCGAATCCAAATTGGGATAATGGTCCCATTGTGTGGGCTAATCTGCGTTACAAGCAGCTCCAGGATTTTTGTTATGGTTGTGGGAAGATCGGGCATATTCTCCAAGAATGTTTCTCTGTGCCGGCAGGAGGTGAAAGATGGAAGGGCAGATCTATTGTACGGGGATTGGCTCCGGGCATCTAGGCCGGAAAGGCCTTTTTTTTTGGGGGAGGATCTTTCATTAGCCTCAAAACCTTTTCTAGCTTTGTACCTTTGTCATTATTTAAAAAAAAAATTCAACATTGCAACATGCATAATTTAAGAACATTTCCGACAATATATGGACCTAGAAAAGTTGCACTCCTTGGGGACACTTCTAGTAAATTACATTGGTTCTGTGGTGATAGCCATTTGCATGTCTCAGGTAACTCATTATTCTTCGTTTGAAATATTAAAATATTAGTAACATATGAAATTTATTTTCTTGGAAATATTCAAACAATAATAGGTAAATCTTGATTCTTTTTCAAAAGATATCTGTAAATATTCTTCTTCTTCTTCTTCTTCTTTTTAATTTGTGTCTATTTTTTATTTAGTTTACTGATGGTAAAATTAATGGTTTATGTAACCAAATGATTGCCGATTTATTCACGATAATTCGGATAGAAGATTCCTAAATTTTTCAAAGTAATAAAAATTAGTTAAAATGCAAAGTAGACGTAGAATATAAATTAAAGTCATTTTAAGAAATTGTGAGAAACGATCTGAGATTAAAAAAAAAAATTATATTAATTGTTTGCAGGCTTTCAAGCCCTACATATTGGCGCCCGCTTACACAATTTTCTCCTTGTGGTTGCTTATTGAGGTTTGTCATGATTTGATACATAATAAACTTCAACAAATATGGTATATATGCATATGTGAGGACCGATAAATAATTTTATTCATGATGATAATACTTGCTACTTGTCTTTTTTAAATAATTTTCACCGTTAAAAAAATGGATATACAATACAAAATATTGCCAGTCATCCGACATGAAGCTGCGTATAAGTTTCACATAATTTCCTTGCTCCAACACTCAAGCCTTCAAAGTTGGTAATCAAAATAGGGATTAAAGATCCATTATTTACCTAAAATAATAATTTTCTTTTTTACCTCAAAAACTAATTTCTTTCTTTTAATAAAAATTGAGATGAATTTAATTGCTAAGACAGTCACTTACAATGACTCATAAAGATGAAGAGATAAAATTCGTTTCAGATCATCCAATCAAGATGTATCCGGACTTTTTCATTGTCCATTGTAGTCAACAAAAATCCCGAAATTATCGTTTTATAAAAGTCAAAATTATCCCAGAAAACCTGTGACTACTTCCAACTTCAAAAATGGTAATAAAAGTCATTGTTTTTAAAGCCAAGTGCAACTTGCATTTTGACAAGCTAAGCATAAATAGTTTGGTATGTGAAAATAAGCCTTCCAATCTAAGCCCCTTTTGAAATAATAACTCTAGACGAAGTTTTGATAACTCAATTCAAACGTCAAAATATGCATCTCACTTTCTCTCTCTTCTATATTTAAAAAATTTAAACTTTAAAAGTCCATAACTTTCTTAAATCAGTTCGAAATGGGATGATGTTTTTTAAATCGTACAAAATGACGAAACAAATAAAATATGATCCAGATTACATATTTTTTCTTAACACATTTTAAAATTTTACACTATTTTCTATGTATAATATTTTATTTTTTATTCACACTTAACTAAATATACGTTTTCAAATCAACTTGCGTAACTCCGTCTTCAAGTGTCACCCCAAACAACTCCCAGAATTAGAGGAACAATTGAGTTGTTTTGTCCAAATGGGAAATCTGATGATTTCATGACTTGGGCATGACCATTCATTAATTATCTTTTAATAATTACCGTGTCAGAAATCTCACTGTCAGTACTTCTTTTCTACACAATGGACGTCAGTGAAGCTAGTACTCAAAGTATTGTTGTGGACTAAGAGTAACTTTCTTATTTTTTATTTCTTGCAATTAATATTAGATATCTAATACCAATTAGATATATATATATATATATATATATATATTATAATCAAGATGGAAGTTATATGGTGAATCACTGGTAGAAATTGTCTTATATGGTGAGTCAATGAATTGAAAGGTATTAAATTCACTAATTCTCTTGTTACGTGAAGATTGGTAAATATAATATCCAGAAGCAACCAAAAAAGTCTACGTACAGAAAATGCAAAAAAATACGTATTGGGGAAATCCTAATATAGTCAAATCACCTAATCGCAGATTATGTAAAACCCTATAAATCCACTCAAAATTATGTAATTATATATAATTAAACACTTGATTATACATGGATTTGTTTTATTTGTATAATGTTTGGGTCGTTCATGATGAACAGCCCAGTGTCAATGAACATATTGGTAAAGGCAAATATATAAAATGAAGTTGATGAGATTTAAATTGTGGTCGAGGAAAAATTTCTGACTTGATCTTTTGAAACTGCTTTACAACTTTCATTTGGAGGCTTTATTAGGCTATTAGGATCGCTCTTGTTTTATGGTTTTATGGTTTTTTTTTTTTTTAAATTTTGTTAAACTTCGATGTAACTTATTTTTTTTCTTTTCTTTTCTTTTAATAATATTGAATGTGATGAAAAAAATGAAGAATATGCTAAAAGAATTCCGATCTAATCGAGATATTATGGTACATCAATTGATTTCTATCATCAGAGTTTAATTAAAAAAAAATGAAACTATTTTACACGTGATCTAACCTACTAATAATTTCATACCTGATTCAATTAATATATATAAAGTTTAAATCTCCAACTCCCAACTTCAAAAAAAAAAAATAATAATAAATTGAAGCTTCTTTAGAGAATGTATAACAAAAAGGGTAAAAATGGTGCATTTTATCAAAAGAGAATGGGAAAAAAGCCATATTGAAGATGTTTTAGCGCGTTTCCACAAGGGCAACCAGTTATGTATGTGTCCATTTTATACTTCTATAATAATAATATTACAATTCGTGTATCAATTGAAAATTACATTTCAATTATAATTTAGTATAATATTACTAATTATTGTTAGAGATACAATAAATAAATAAATATATATATATATATATATATATATATATATATATATAAAAGAGAACATAAAAGTTGAATCCGCGAGAGAATAGGTGTGCCAAGTGACACTAAAATAAATGCTGTTCAAATTTGGAAATTCCCGTACATCAATCATCTCTATCATTATTATAAAAGAAAATCGTATTAATGATTTTTTTGTTGCTGTCATCCTCCTGTATTTAAGTGGAAAAATAAGCTTCTCAGCAAAATAATAATAGTACTACTAATAATTAAAAAAATAAAAAAAAGGTTGAAATATAAGCTGCACGATTCATGTGTGACGACCGATAAAAAATTTTATTCATCATGATAATCCTAGCCACTTGTCTTTTTTTAATAATTTTTATCCTTAAAAAAATGGATATACAATACGAAATATTGTCAGTCATCCGACATGACGCTGCGTATAAGTTTCACATAATTTCCTTGCTCCAACACCCAAGCCTTCAAAGTTGCAATCAAAATAGGGGTCAAAGTTGGTAATCAAAATAGGGATTAAAGATCTAGTATTTACCCCCAAAAAAAATATTTTTCTTTTTTACCTCAAAAAATAATTTATTTCTTTTTAATTAAAATTGAGATGAATTTAATTGCTAACACAGTCACTTACAATGACTCATAAAGATGTAGAGATAAAATTCGGACTTTTTTATTGTCAATTGTAGTCAACAACCCCCGAAATTATCGTTTTATAAAAATCAAATTATCCAAGAAAACCTGTGACTACTTCCAACTTCAAATATGGTAATAAAAGTCATTGTTTTTAAAGCTAAGTGCAACTTGCAGTTTGACAAGCTAATCATAAATAGTTTGGTATGTGAAAATAAGCCTTTCAATCTAAGCTCCATTTGGAATAATAACGATGAAGTTTTGACAACTCAACTCAAAACTTAAAAATATGCATCTCATCACTTTCTCTCTCTTCTATATTCAAGAAATTTAAATTTTAAAAATCCATAACTTTCTTAATTCAATTCGAAATGGGATGATGTTTTTTAAATCATATAAAATGACGAGACGAACAAAATATGATCTAGATTGCATATTTTTTCTTAACACATTTTAAAATTTTACATTATTTTCTATATATAACATTTTATTTCTTATTCACACTTTAACTAAATACATGTTTTCAAGTCAACCTACGTAACTCCGTCTTCGCGTGTCACACCAAACAACTCCGAGAATTAGAGGAACAATTGAGTTGTTTTGTCCAAATGGGAAATATGATGATTTCATGACTTCGGCATGACCATTCATTAATTATCTTTTAATAATTACCGTGTCAGAAATCTCACTGTCAGTACTTCTTTTCTACACAATGGACGTCAGTGAAGCTAGTACTCAAAGTATTGTTGTGAACTAAGAGTGACTTTCTGATTTTTTATTTCTTGGAATTAATATTAGATATCTAATACCAATTAGAAATATATATATATATATATATATATATATATTATAATCAAGATGGAAGTTATATGGTGAATCACCGGTAGAAATTGTCTTATATATGGAGTCAATGAATTGAAAGGTATTAAATTCACTAGTTCTCTTGTTACGTGAAGATTGGTAAATAATATCCAGAAGCAACCAAAAAAGTCTACGTTCAGAAAACGCAAAAAAAGTACGTATTGGGGAAATCCTAATATAGTCAAATCACGTAATCGTAGAATATATTAAACCCTATAAATCCACTCAAAATGATGTAATTATATACAAACACTGGATTATACATGGATTTGTTTTATTTGTATAATGTTTGGGTCATTCATGATGAACGGTCGAGTGTCAATGAACATATTGGTAAAGGCAAATATATAAAATAAAGTTGATGAGATTTAAATTGTGGTCGAGGAAAATGTTCTGACTTGATCTTTTGAAACTGCTTTACAACTTTCTTTTGGAGGCTTTATTAGGCGATTAGGATCGTTCTTGTTTTATGGGTTTATGGTTTTTTTTTTTTTTTTTTTTCATTTTGTTAAACTTCGATGTAACTTATTTTTTTTCTTTTCTTTTCTTTTAATATATTTAATGGGATGAAAAAAATGAAGAATATGCTATAAGAATACCGATCTAATCGAGATGTCATGATACATCAATTGATTTCCATCATCAGAGTTTAATTAAAAAGAACGAAGCTATTTTACACGTGATCTAACCTACTAATAATTTTATACTTAATTCAATTAATATATATAAACTTTAAAGCCCCAACTCCCAACTCCAAAAAAAAAAATAATAATAATAAATTGATGCTTTTTTATATCAATGTTTACAAAGTAGGTATTTGTTGAACTTTTTAAACTCCTCAAGAATATGTCACCGGAAGACAAAACAAAACCGCCAAACTCTTTTCTTGGCTTGAAGAGATTGGGGGACCTTGACACTAAATCCAAGATGCGATGTCTCTTTCTACAAGGGATAGTATCAACCATGAGACGGATATATATATTGTGGGGTTTACTACATTTAATTTGATTATTTGATATTCAATTTATAAGTTCCATCGACTATTTCGTCATTAGAACCACATATCATTATATCTTTTGACGACAAATTATATTGATCGTGAAAACTTGAGTAACTTTTTTAATAAAATTTGAGTAAGGACTTTGATGAAGAATCAGAAGGATAGCGGGTGTCAACTTAATGGTAATATATATAGTAGTTCTTTTCTATAAAATTTGATTAAGGAATTTATTGATGAAGAATTAAAAGGATACTGGGTGTGAATCTAATTGATATGTGCTGATTTTCTTCAACATAGTTTGTACTTTCTCCATTCATTATATATATATATATATATATATATATATATACGTATATATATGGAAGCATCTTGAAAAGAATAAACACTGTCATAATATAATTTTTAATGACAAATAAGAGACATTATTCAAAAGTTTTTTGAACAACTTTCATTTTTATTTCCGAAACTGTAAAAATGGTTCATAAATTATAAAATTTATCATCCTTGTTCATTCTGTGAGTTAAATAGAAAGAATTGCTAACATAGCAACAATTAAAATGTAATTTGATAAGGAAAAACTTTATTTTTGCTCCTTGATCTTTACTATTTTTATTACTTGCCCCCCGAACTTTAAAACTGGTAATTATATACCCCTCAAACTTTAAACAATTAGTAAGAATGTTCCTCGAACCTTAAACCATTAGCCAAACTATCTCTTGTTTCATATTTTAGTCATGTAAGACTTAAAAAAACTTTATTTTTGTCCCCTAAATTTCAGTACCTTTGTAACTTTACCCTTGAATATTGAAAAACTAGCTTATACCTCTCGACCTTTAAACTATTAGCAAAATCACTTATATTTCGTCTACTTAAAACTGATGTGACACTAGTTTAATAAAAGGTTAATTTAAATTAAAATATTTAAAATTACAAAATAACCTTAAATATGGGTTCGATATTGACTTTGTGTTTATTTTCTGTTTTTTTAATCATTTTTAGTGTTGTTAGCATTCCTAAGATTTGTTTTTTGTATTGAGGTCGTTACAAGAAATAAAAACAAAAAAAATTAAAGGAACTTTTTAATAAAGATTTTTTGAATTTTTATATATTTTTAAGATTATTTTTGTAATTATAAAGATTTAAATTTAAATTAATTTTATATCATACTAGAGCCAAATCAGTTTAAGTGAACGAAATATAAGCAATTTTTCTAACAATTTAAAGGTAGAGAGGTATAAGCAAGTTATTCAATGTTCGGAGGTAAAGTTATAAATATACAAAAATTTTGGGACAAAATTAAAGTTTTTCCAAGCATTATGTGGTCAAAATATGAAATGAGGGATTTTTTTGCTAATATTTGTTTAAAGTTTGAGTGGCATTTTGCTAACAATTTAAAATTTAAGAGGCATAAAAATCAGTTTTCAAAGTTCATGTGACAAAGTTACAAGTGTATGTATTAAGGTTATAGGGGCAAAAATAAAATTTATCCTCATTAAATGACACTTTTGTCGTTGTCATATCAGTAATTCTATCTATTAATTAACTAGTGAAAGGAGCAAAAATGATAACATTCATAATTCAAGAAGTATTTCTTCTAATTTTTAAAATTCAGTAAACAAAATTACAAAAGTACTAAAATTCAAAAGTAAAAATGAAATTTGTACAAATTACGAGCGAAAGCGACACCCCACCATTTTTGCGTGGGTAGCGAGCCTGGATGTTAGATGAGGATTTTTTTTTTTTTCTCGGTGGAGTATTTATAATTTGATTAACATTGTTGACAACGCAGAAGAGCCAAGAAGATTTTACTTTTATTGTACGTCTCTAATATAATCAAAAGGAGGGGATTTAACTAATATAACTATATATATTTTGTATAATTAGTTTTGAAGTAAAGCTGCCATCAGGGACCACATTAATCAAAAGGAAAAAAAGTTGAACAATAATTTGAGGAAACTAATAAGACAACTTGACGTGTAAAAGTAAATAGAAATAATCACAAGCGGGGATAGCTTGTATCGATAATAGTAAACCTAATTGGATCCTAGAATTGATGAATTCGAATTCTCTTATCCTTAAAGTAAAAATAAATAAATAAAAAAATAAAAACTAAAACAAATTATTCGTACCATGCTCCTATATATCCCGAAGCTCAGGAAGCACTTGTGTTCAAACATTTTCTCATTTTCTTTTACCTTGTTGTACCTTTTTAATGAATGTTTTCAATTGACGTCCATATGGAGCTCTCAATCTCTCTCTCTTCTCTTAAACCACCAGCTATTCTCTCTCAACATTGCAAGTCCTCCACTTATGGCAATAGGGTGACTTGCTTTAAGACTATAACTAAAAATATAAAATATCCCTCCAACTTCCCTTCAAAACACTCCACCCATAGATTGATCTTGCCTTTGGGGCTCTATGGTAAAAGTAAGCAATACAGGCGTAATATCATCCGGGTATATATCTATATCTCTCTCTCTCTCTATAAATATATATATATATATTTGTAGATGTATATATACAATATTATTATTGTTTTTGCAACTTATAACGCTACTTTTCAGTATTGATATAAATGCAAATATTTTGCAAAATTATACTCACACATGTGCCTTTTAGTTTATCCATAATATAATGAAGTAGATTAGTAATCCAAAAAATTAAAAATTAAAAATTGAAAAAAAAAACCTAGAAAGGCCCAAAGGGGCTTGCTTGAGGAGCCACACAATATATTTTTCATAACCGATCTTGTGGTTTTGTTACCTTTATTAGTTGTCCCATTGGGTTTTTATACACATTTAACTTATCAAGTACTGAAACAATTGGTTTTAGGCATATGTTCGGGATGAACACGATGTTTCCGATTCGACGGTACTTACCAAAGTTTTACGTTTTGGATCTGCTTCGTTTAAATTCACAAGGCCCTACACTATGTTCTTTGTAATAACATCGACCAGGTAAGTGAATATCACTAAAAATTAGAGAAGGAAAAATAAGCAGGATCCTTTTGTTTTTTAACCAAACCGGGTCGTAGTTATAATCGAGTTTCTTGCTTTTCTTGGGCAGTTCTTTATTTACAAGAGTGTTGGTTGAGAACCCACAGTTATTTTCATGGTCTCTCTTGCCTAAGGCATTCCCTGGTCTAATTGCCCTTTTGCTCGCAAATACTTATTGTATTGGCATTAATCAGATTTACGACGTCGATATTGATAGGTAAGCTCAATTCTCATATATATATATATATATATATACACATATGTGTATCAACATCATTTCAGAATTACCTTAGAAGTAATATTATTGAAACCATCTCTAAACCTAAGTCTAATGAACATGTAATTATAACTACCAAAAAAAAAAAAAAACTTTTATTCACAACATTTTTGTGTGACTAAATGTCACTTTTAGTCACAAGATTATGACTAAAGATGATATTTAGTCACACAAATATGTTGTGACTAAAAGTGTTATAAGTAAATGTTGTGACTAAAATTTCATGTTTTTGTAGTCAACATTTTTAACGTTCCATGTTAAAATTTTTCTTTAGTCTACAAGTAAACGGATATAGCTAGACATATTGGGCTTTGGTTCACTATTTATGTTCTTGACATTCGGAATGATTAAAAAAAAAATACCCAAATTGGGTAATGTGGAAAAAAATAAATAAATAAATTAAGAGAGAGGTAATAATTTTTTATTGAATTAGGAGGGTAATTATATATTTAATTATTTAGTGCAATTATTTTCTTGTAAATGGGACACAAATGAAATTTCACAAAAGTTTAAAGGAAAAAACAAAATTTTTGGATTGTGTGCGCGGGCACTGCGCCCAGACACAATAGCACACGCCAACGCATGCATGCAAAAGCCTTTTTTATTTTATTATTATTATTATTTTCTTTCTGGGTTGAATGGTTGACACAGAGCCTTTTAGCTTATTAGTACGTCTTTATGTCATATTTTCAGGGTCAACAAACCTTATTTATCTATACCATCAGGGGATCTATCGCTAAAACAAGCATGGTTTTTGGTCATATTTGCTGTACTTTCTGGCTTATTGATTTTGCGGTTGATGAATGCTGATCTCATCACTACTTCTCTCTATTATATTGGTCTTTTGATGTCCACCTTCTATTCAGTTCCTCCTATCAGATATAAGCGATCTTCCGTTGTCACATGTATCGCCAATTCTTTGGTATTATTATTTTCTTCCCACCCATCATCAAGTCTTTTACTGAAATTCTGTTTTAATT
This sequence comes from Ficus hispida, assembly GCA_025413025.1. Classification (NCBI taxonomy): domain Eukaryota; kingdom Viridiplantae; phylum Streptophyta; class Magnoliopsida; order Rosales; family Moraceae; genus Ficus; species Ficus hispida. The sequence goes on from CM046373.1 coordinate 29,463,117, forward strand.
TATGAATTTTATTTGGTCATTGGACATTTTTTAGTCCTCTAAGAATTAAAAATGAGTTAGAAAACACTATTGTCTTTCCATTAAAAAAAAAAAAAAAACAGAGAGAGAGAGAGAGAAATTAGCACAAGATCTATAAGCGACACAGAAGTATAGTACTTTATTTGATAATCATGAGAATATTTATTATGAAACACACTGTTATTAGTTAAAGATGTGTGTTTTTACAGGTCTTTTGATGAGAAATCCTTCTGACATAATATAACATGTCGTCGATGTCATTTTAAAAAAGTAAAACGTAACTACGATTCAAGAATAATTAGATAACAAAAGTAAACATACGCAGGTGGGTGGTGTTCTTCAGAATGTTGGCATACTTTATGCCACCAGAGCTTCTCTGGGACTTCCATTTCAGTGGAGGTGCGTAACAATTTTTTGGAAACAGAAATCTTCTTTTATTTTCCATGTCTTGTCTGTCTGTCTTCCAAATGTATTTTTGATATATTATCTAGATAATTATGGATTTCAGAGAACTTTCAGTTAGTGGATCAAAGCTTTTATCTTTAATTATACTTAAATCAATTTTTTTTAAAAAAGTTTTACATAAATTAGCCAAATAATTAATCTGAACTTTCATTAATCGGTTGCTTCATTTACGTACATATGGATATAAAATAGTAGCTGATTTGATTTATAGTTATTAATTTTCAATTATTATAACTTAATAATAGCTAACTATGACAAATGGTACTCTTCCTTTTCGTTCTATTTCCTAATTAATAATTGGATTTCTAGGTGTTATTTTAACGCTGGCGTAATTAATAGTTAACTAAAGATAATATCAAACAAAACCAATGGAAGATGAACACCATTAATTCACAAAGTCCAACTTTCTTTGATAGTTTATTTGACTACCCAATTTTATTTTATTATTAATTTTCAAAGTCTAACTTTTTATAATATTTTAGCTTATATGTATACATAACTTCTCATAAAATCTAATTTTTTTTTTGTTTTTTTGTTTTTCAATTTGATGTGCAGTCCTTCAACTGTTTTTATCACTACCTTTATGACAATCTATTTTCTGGTTGGTAACATCGTAAAAGATCTCACAGACATAGAAGGTGATATCAAGTAAGTTATATTTTTAATGTGGCAATACATCAATCAAAATGGAAAATTTTCAATTTTTTTTTCATCTGGTCGATTCTTTAAATCTCAAAGCCTTTCTTAATTAACATGTACCTTTGTCATTAAATAAAAAAAGAATTCAACATTATTACATACTTTTTTTTTAATAAGCAAAAACTTTGTTAAATAAACAAGAAAAATCAAGAGCCTAGAAATTCAGAAAAAAAGGGGGAAAAAAAAAAAGAGAAGAAGAAGAAGAAGAAGAAGAAGAAGAAGAAGAAGAAGAAGAAGAAGAAGAAGAAGGAAAACAACCTAACAAAAAGCATATAAAAAAGGGAAAAAATAAAATAAACCATGAGAAAACTATTTTCTCATTTTAAAACATTTTTCTCTTAAGCCTTAAGTTGATAAGACGATGTGTTCTTTTCGGACTACTTCTCAGATTCTTTGTTCAATTTTTAACAGGCATAATATAAGAACATTTGCGGCAACATATGGACCTAGAAAAGTTGCATTACTTTGTTCAGGGACACTGCTAGTAAATTACATTGGTTCTATGGTGATAGCCATTTGCATGTCTCAGGTAACTCGTTCTTTGTTTGAAAGCTTAACTAGTAATATATGAATTTTTTTTTCCTCGGAAATTATTCAAATAAAAAAATAGGTAAATCTTGACTCTTTTTCAAAAGATATCTGTAAATATTTTCTATTTCTTTTTTTTTTTTTATGTCTGGGTTTTTATTTACGTACTAAAGGAAAAATTAATTGTTTGTTTAACCAGATAATCACCAATTTACGCATGATGTTCGGATAGAAGATTTGTAATTTTTCCAAGTAATAAATAAGTAATTGATATACAAAAATAGACGTAAAATAAAAGGAAAAAAAATTGTTAAAGACATTAAAAAAATTCTATTAATAGGCGTTTAATCAATGATTGGTTATTTAAATTCCTAACTCCTAACGTAAACGTCTTAAATTCCTAACTCCTAAGCTATGTGAGAAAACGATCTAAGATAAAGAAATTTTATTAATTATTGTTTACAGGCTTTCAAGCCTTACATAATGGCGCCAGCTCACGCAATTTTCTCCTTGTGGTTGCTTATTGAGGTTTGTCATGATGTGATACATAAACTTCAACAAATATGATATATATATATATATATATACACACACACACACATATATATACATATGTATACAATGTAAAATCTCTTGAAACTTATATAATTTTCTTTTCTGCTTTCAGGCCAAGAAGTTGGACAAAGCAAATTATACCAAGGTAATATATATATATATATATTTATATATGTATATATATATACACTTATATTTGCATCATTCTATTGATCAAATATTACACGTTGTCCGAGTGATTAACGAGTTGTATATACTGACTTCAACTTTGACTTTACTAATATATGTTATGCAGGAAGCAAGCGTAAATCTCTTTCAATTGGTTTGGAAGCTTATTGGGTTGGAATTTCTCTTATTTCCTTTCATGTAGCTATATATTAGTGCAACTTAATACTTTTTGGTAATTTAAACTTTTGTATATATTTGTTTAAGATACTTTTTTTTTTGGTGGTATAATATACGTTTTCTGATGCTAATAATATTGTTGAGGCATTTAATTTAATCTCGTGCGCATATTTAGAGGAAAACAATCAGTCTTTAAATTTAGAAAAAAAAAACCGTTTTTACTAAAATGATAAATCAATTTTTTAAATAATTAATAACTAATTAAACGTGTATAATGATTAATCCGGTCATTCGGTGATTGACCTTGATGTTAGTGATTGATCATTGTAAATCAGTTTTGATCACAATATTTGTCTACAATTTTTTTTTTTTAACTGAGAGAGGAGATAACTAGTTTATCAAGAAGTTCAAGCACATCCTAACTATGTTGGTGCCTGTTTGAAGTACCCATCCTCTACTAAATCACCAACTCAATGTTTCATATTAAAAAGAAAAAAATATAGAATAAAGTCAAGCAGGGATAAAATAAAACAACTCGATGGAAGCAAAAAAGAAAAATTAATGATAAAAAGCTATATACAAGCCGGAAGCTAGTCTTATAGAATGAAGTCATGAATATCATCTTGAGAGTAAGCTATAATAATACCTCGTTAAAAACTCTCAAACTAAAACCTAATGGGAAAAAGACTAGAGAGAAAAAAGAGAACATAATAATTATTTTATTGTATCGATCATCGATTATTTAATTATTGATTGACTATATTAAATCAAAAATAAATAATTTTTAATGGGAAAAAAAAACTACTCTATTGCTTCCTCTACTACAAGAAAAAGTGCTTTTAACGACATAAAATTTATGACATTTTTCTGAAAATGTCATCAAAATATCTTTAATATGACATTTTATTTTGAAATGTCGTAGAAGAGATCATTTGACGACATTAAACAGAAAAATGTCATTGAAAGGTATATTTTATGACATTTAATGAAAATGTCATGAAATTTTTTGTAATTGCACAAGTTATAAGACAATAAAAATGCCTACTAAACATGTGTGGGGTTCTCTCGTGTTATTAAATTCATGATTTTACATTGAATAATTAGCAAAATAATAACAAAAAATTTTTTGCAGCTTGAAGTAGCACATAACTGAATAGTAATATCACATTTGACTTCAGCATGAGATGTAAAATTCGAATCTCCTAACCATCCTTAGTTCCAAAAAAATAATAATAATAACAAAATTAACAAAATTTATACCTTTCATTTCAATAGTCTTGTTTTCCAAGAATAGTTCATACGGTTGCAAATCATCAAACTAAACTACTTATAAAAAATTTCAATATGATACTAATAGATGCAAATGCATGAATTTTCTTCAAATTTTTTTAAAGTTGTTTTCAATCAGCTTTTTACTATGTTGTGTTGTTTTCATAAACTTTCAAAAGTTGGTTTCATTTCTTCCTATTCTTTACAAATAAAAGGTTAGCGCGCCAATTGAAATTTTGCACCTGAAATTTCTAAGGGTATGTAACTTGAAACTTATTACATAATATAATCACGTTAATTAGTACTATTATCCTTAAATGGTGAAAGTATTTCAAACATTCATCATCGAAAAAATTGGAACCAAATACAAGGTCCTACATTTAAGTTATATTGAAGCTCATGGAAAAAAGAAAATAAAAGACGAATTTAAGTTACATCCTAATCTTTGCTACTCCAATGAAATTTTCCTTTTGACATTTGAGCTTTTGGTGGTAATTAATGAATTCTGATGTCGTCAATGTGCTCTGCAGTTCCAATAATTTTGTTAGGACAAGGAAAAAAATGAATAAAAAAACTAAAAGAAAAGAAAAAGTGAGGTTGAATCAACAAAACTTTACTTAAAAAAAAAAAAAAAAAAAGCATACCAAAGCCCTGACGCAGCAGCCACGGCAAATATTACTCCACTTAATTGGAGGTAGATATCCTTTAGGATAACTGTACTCCTTAATAAAGTCATAATTTCACCTATACTCGTCATGTCATTCATCCAAGATTGATATAAACTATTAAATCAAGTTAGAACTTGTCTATACTCATCATATCATTCATCCGAGATTGACATAAACTAATAATGAAAACAAAAAATTATTCATAAGAAGTGTAATATAGATGTTACCAGTTAAAACATGATCTAAAAGATGTTATTAGTTTACTTCGAGCAAAGGTGGAACAAAGAAGAATCAAGCTTTCTATTTGTTATTTTTCTCCAATGGCATATACTACAATATTACATCAAGATTATATTTTATGATGGATTATGAATATCAATAATGATGACAGTCCTGGATTAAATGTAGACATGACAAAGTTTTTCAATTAAAGTAATATAAAGTTTGTAGTTTAGCAAGTTGGTCTCCAATGAAAAGAATAAAGACATTCACCAAAACCAAGGATAGGAAACAACTAAATTGTTGACACAGAGGACTTGTAATGCGTGGACGGAAAACAAGAACGTGATCACTACTACAAAATTGGGATTCCACGACTGTCCTTCAACGACCGTTTTTTAAAAAACCGTCGTCGAAAAAACTCAAAAACACGGAGCGGAAAAGCATTTCCGAAAACCGTCGTGGAAGCGCAAGCTTGCACGACGGTTTCAAATAACCATCGTGGAAGCTATTGCTTCCACGACGGTTAAACAAAACCGTCGTGGAAGCACCGGATTCCACGACGGTTCAATTAAAACCGTCGTGGAATCCGGCCGCTTCCACGACGGTTTGATAAACCGTCGTGGAAGTTGACCGACTTCCACGACGGTTTTGTCTAACCGTCGTGGAAGCGGCCGGATTCCACGACGGTTTTAATTGAACCGTCGTGGAAGCAGCCCAATGCTTCCACGACTGTTTTAGCCATCCGTCGTGGAAACAAGTTTTCCACGACGGTTTTGTCTTGACCGTCGTTGAATTTTCTGTTTTCCACGACCGTTTTCTTAGAAACCGTCGTGGAAGCTTACTTTTTTTAACCCAAACGCCCAGAGTTGTTTGCTTTCAGTTTTTCACTTCACATATCCCAAAATAGTTTTCGAGATTGTAGTTTCGTTTTCAGTACGCCAATATATCGCTCTCTCTCTGTAAGTAATCGATAGCGAACATTTTAATTCTGCTTGTTGTATGTGTTTAATGTATATATGTTGTGGGATCAATGTAGAGTAATTGTGCAATGGATGTTAAATTAAGTCATCATCAGTACATGTTAATTTTGCCCCATATTTAGACTTAATTATATTATGGCTTTACATGGTATTTTTTATTTTAATTAGTTTTTTGAAGAATTCCTTCGATTCTTAATTGTTGATATATTAATGAGCCGGTGTTAATTAATGAATATGATATACAGTACTTAATTCACTTTTAAATAAGTATTGTAATTTTTTTTTATTTAGGAGTTGCAAACATCATGGATAGGAAGTGGATGTGGTTTGATAGATTGTCTAAAGCATACGAAGCTGGTGTTGAAGAATTTTTGTCGTTTGCCAAAGCTCACATACAAGATGATAAGATTCCGTGTCCGTGTCAAATATGTGGTAATCATAGATCTCATTCCATTGATGATGTTAGAGGGCATTTGCGTGCTTATGGGATTATTTGTTCTTACCAAACATGGTATCTACATGGCGAAGATTTTTTCGATATCAAATATACATCTACGAGTAGTAAAGGTAAAGAGCCTATTGTTGAGGAAGACGTTCGCGATGATATGGTCAATATGATAAATGATTTGGAAGAAAACTTTGTGAACCGGCCGGAGTTATTTGAGGCAATGATTAATGATGCCGAAACACCTTTGTATACCGGGTGTACAAAATTTACGAAATTAGGGGCATTGGTTAAATTATGGAATCTGAAAGCGTCGGGAGGGTGGACGAATTCTAGTTTCACGGCTCTTTTAGAATTTCTAAAAAATGTTCTACCGGATGATAACAAAGTGCCACCTAGTATGTACGAGGCGAAGAAGACGTTGAGTACTTTGGGAATGGAATATGAAAAGATACATGCTTGTCCAAATGATTGTGTTCTTTATCGGAAAGAATTTGAAGATTTAGATGAATGTCCGGTTTGCAACGAGTCAAGATGGAAGAAGGGCAAGATGCCATCGCCTGGTAGGAAAGGAGTGCCGGTTAAGGTGTTATGGTATATTCCACCGGGTCCACGTTTACGTCGTTTATTCCTTAATGCCGAGCATGCTAAGAAATTGACATGGCACCATGATAACTGTATTGACGATGGCAAACTTAGGCATCCGGCCGACGCACCACAATGGAAGACTTTTGATGACAATCATCCAGATTTTAGTACGGAGCCAAGGAATTTACGTCTCGGTTTGTCGACAGACGAAATGAACCCACATAGCAACATGAGTAGTCGGCATAGTACTTGGCCAGTCATACTAGTCAATTACAATCTCCCTCCAGAATTGTGTATGAAGCGGAAGTTCTTGATGTTGACATTACTAATCTCAGGCCCTCAACAACCGGGGAATGACATTGATGTGTACTTGGCACCATTAATCGATGACCTAAAAACCTTGTGGGAAGATGATTTACAAGTTAGAGATTCTCACCGTCAAGACACGTTCAATGTTCGTGCAATGTTGATTTGGTCAATTAATGACTTTCCTGCACTTGGCAATCTATCTGGTTATTCTGTGAAGAGTTCTATAGGTTGTCCAATATGTCTGAAGGACACATCTTCCATCCGGTTGAAGCATGGTAAGAAAACCGTTTTCCTTGGTCACAGGAGATTCTTGCCAAGAGGACATCGCTACCGCAAACAAAAGAAGGCTTTTGATGGTAATACCGATGAAAGACCCCCTCCTCGGATTTTGTCTGGCGAAGATGTATTCGAGATGGTTAAAGATGTGAAAGTAGTATTAGGAAAGAGAAAACGTAAGGCTCCAGTGGTCGATGGACCTTGGAAGAAGAAGTCAATCTTCTATGAACTTCCATATTGGAAGTCACTATATGTTCGTCATTGCTTAGATGTTATGCATATTGAGAAAAACATTTGTGAATCGATCGTGGGCACGTTGCTTGACATTCCAAACAAAAGTAAAGATGGTGAAAAGGCACGGTTAGATCTTGAAGAGATGAAGATTAGACCAAATTTGCTCCCCGACAAAAGATCGACTGGCACATATTTACCTCGGCAAAACACACGTTATCTAGACAAGAAAAGAGAAAGCTTTGTGAATGGCTTGCATCCGTAAAAGTGCCAAGTGGATACTCTTCCAACTTCAAACGGTTGGTGTCGATGAAGGATTTGAGGCTAATTGGAATGAAAACACATGATTGTCATATCTTGATGCAACAGTTATTACCTCTTGCATTGCGGGGAGTTTTAACGAAAGATGTGAGATATGCAATTACGAAGTTATGCTCATTTTTCAATGTAATCTGCTCAAAGGTCATCGATCCACTTATGCTAGATTCGCTACAATCAGAATTGGTGCTGACTTTGTGCTTGCTTGAGAAGTATTTCCCACCATCCTTTTTTGATATAATGATCCACCTAACTGTCCACTTGGTTCGAGAAGTTAAGCTATGCGGACCGGTCCATTTGAGGTGGATGTATCCTTTCGAAAGGTACATGAAGGTTTTGAAGGGTTATGTGAAGAACCGAAATAGGCCGGAGGGATGTATAGTGGAAAACTACATAGCCGAGGAATCAGTTGAATTTTGCTCTGAGTATTTGTCCAACGCAGACCCAATAGGGTTGCCAAAGAGCAGGCTATTTACGTCGAAAGGACTATCCGTCGGCGTTCATTCACCAGTTAATCAAGACGAATGGGAAAAAGCTTGTCTTTATGTTTTGCACAATGCTAAGGAGGTGGAGCCTTTTATTGAGGTTCATATGACGGAAGTACGAGATGCAAATTCAAGAAAAACAAGGTCTGAGAAGTGGATTCAAGATGAGCACAACTGGACATTTCGGGAGTGGATAAGAAAATATTTGCATATGCAGGCTGGCCATTCAAAAGACTTAATTAAGCTTGCGAGAGGACCGTCATCGACAGTCACAAAATATACATCCTATTTTGTCAATGGCTACACCTTCTACACTCGTGGAAGAGATGAGAAGCATCCCGTCCAAAATAGTGGTGTCAGCCTTCGTGCCGAGTCTTTGCATATTTCATCAGCAAAAGATAAGAACCCGATTTACGGTTCCATGAACTACTTTGGGTTCATTGAAGATATTTGGGAACTTGATTATTGCGGCTTACGGATAGCACTCTTTAAATGCAAGTGGGCGGACAATAATTTTGTTAAAATTGATAGGGACGGCGTGACAGTGGTGGACTTTAGGCGGTTGGGATACAAAAATGATCCTTTCATTATGGCTTCGCAAGCGGTACAAGTCTTTTTCACAACGGACCCCGACAATTTAGAGTTATCTTTAGTTGTGCCAATGAAGCCAAAAATGATCGGGGATGGCCAAGAAGACGTTGAAGATTGCAGCGACATTCCATCATTCACAAACGGATTGCCACCAATTGAGGAGCTTGATGATTTTGACGATGATGCCTTACACTTGCTTCGTTTAGATATAGAGCGGACACGTGTTGAGAAGACCAAAAAAAAGAGAAAAAAAAGGACATTAATGTTTTGTAATTTCCCGACGTATGTATTTGATAAGTTGTTCAGTATGTTAATGTATATATATCTCTTTTTTGTACGCGGCATTGTTAAACGAAATAAGAACATATTATATATATATATGTTGATGTGCAGGTTTATGCATGGTTTACAGGTGTCGCTGCCCATGGACTAATTACTAATGGTTATCAATTATTTTTTTTATATTTTAATAAATTTAATTATAGATTCCACGACGGTTTTCGTAAGAAACCGTCGTGGTATCTAATATACCACGACGGTTTCTAAAGAAAACCGTCGTGGTAATTTTTTAAAAATTTTCAATTTTTTTTTTGGAAAATTCGATATTTTTAAAAAAATTTTAAAAAAAAGATACCACGACGGTTTTCTTGAGAAACCGTCGTGGTATCTTAGAAACCACGACGGTTTCTTAATAAAACCGTCGTGGTAATTTAGATACCACGACGGTTTCTTAAGAAAACCGTCGTGGTAATTTTTAAAAATTTTTGAAATTTTTTTCGAAAATTCAATATTTTTAAAAAAATTTGAAAAAATAGATACCACGACGGTTTATCAAAACCGTCGTGGTATCTTAGAAACCACGACGGTTTCTCATGAAAACCGTCGTGGTATCTAAGATACCACGACGGTTTTGATAACCGTCGTGGTATCTCTTTTTTTCAAATTTTTTTAAAAATATCAATTTTTTTAGAAAAAAAATAATTTCAATAAAAAAGAAAATTTAGGTACCACGACTGTTTATTTCAAGAAACCGTCGTTGTTTTGACAAAATTTGAAAATTTTTTAAATTTCAAAATTTCGCGGAAACCGTTCGCGCGTATTTTATTACGATTCTATTTGCCACAAATACTTGTATTAAATCAAACTGTGAACTTCCATTTTGCTCCATTTCTCTCTCTTTTCCCCAATTTTCTCTAGCTTTGGCTTCCTTCTCCATTAATTCTCTCTCCCTCCAAGTTCGCCCCCTCCCTCGCTGCCGCCGCCCACGCCCCCGCCTCCCCGCGCCCTCGCCGGCCCACGGCCTCGCCCCCCCGCACTCGCCCTCGGCCCCCCCGCCCACGGACTCCCCCCCCCGGCCTCGCACTCGCCCTCGCCCCCCCGCGCTCTCGGCCCCCCCGCCCACGGACTCCCCCCCCCGGCCTCGCACTCGCCCTCGCCCTCGCCCCCGCCCACGGACTCCCCCCCAGCCCTCGCCCGCCAGCCCAAGCCCTTGCCCCCCCAGGCCCTCGCCGGGGACGCCCTCGCCCACCCGCACTCGCCCTCGCCCGCCCGCCCACGGCCTCGCACGCCCTCGCCTCCCCGCGCCCTCGCTGGCCCACGGCCTCGTCCCCCCGCGCCCTCGCCTCGGACGCCCACGTCGGCCCACGCCCGTACCAACACTTGACCTCTTGGTAAGTCGACGTCTCTTTTAACCGAAGGAAAATTTGTGGATGTGTATTTGTTTGATTATAGTAATAATTTATGTACATAGTACATGTTCGATAAAACAGCGACATTTAATAGAATTAGATAAATATGAGATTAAATTGCTTGGGTTATGTGCGGATTTGTCAATTATCGAGACAAATTATTCATCGTAGGTTAATGCAACGCATATAAGATAGTTGACACAATGCCTTGGTTTGTAGAAATAGTTTTATTTTGGATGTAATTTGTTTGGTTGAGATACGGATTTGACATTTAGCCGAGGAAAAAAATGGGATTTTGTGACATAGATATGTTAGCATATTTTACGGTTTCGATAAAATCCTTTTATAAGTGGGTTGTCAATTATTTCCGTAATTAAGTTAAGGATTTGGTTACCTAAACTGATTTAGGCCGAATTATTGTATGCTTTCGTTTGATACTTATGCGTTTTGGTGGCATGATTTGATTATGGTTTGATGACAAATAAAGTGTGTTTTTTACTAGGTATCGGTGGGGAGTTGCGTAAGATTGATTTAAAATGTCACAAGATCACGAAGAGGAATGCTCAACACAAACGCATGTGCGAAAACCACAACGAACCATCTCACCTAAATTCAATCCTGATGAAGATGGTAAACGAAGAGCAACTCTTATGAGAAGAGTACACCATGTTAGGACAAGGGGAGAACGTATTGCAGTTTCGTTTGACGAAAAAGGGCAACCATTAGGAAAGGAAGGAGATGAATTACAGAGTTGGATCGGCGTGCTAGCTCGAGAGCACATACCAATTTGGATAGCTGACTTTAGAAGTGCCGATTTGGCCCCAAGGAAAGAAAGAGTGTGGGTGGAAATCGTAACTTCTTTCACCGTGGAGCTATCGATCGTTTAAAAAACAAGCATTAAAGTATTGTGCAGAGTCAGCGAAAAATTTTAGATATGATCTTTACCAAACTTTTGTCAGAGATCATATTGATGAAGAAACCATATGGCAACGACCGCCAAAAGTAGCTCACAATTACCCCACCATAAGCGAGGAGGATTGGGAACAATTCATTGCGTATCGATGGACCCCGGAATTCAAAAGACTATCGGAACAAGGAAGTGAGATAAGAAAGAAGAGTAAATACGGATCAACCGGTGGCCGAGACGGATATAGGAAACGTGACCAAGCTCATGTATGTTCCGTAGTTGGAAATTCATGGTTTAAATGGTTGAACTTCGAATTTATTCCATTTTCTTTACTAACGATAATTATCCAACTGCAGTTCGAGAAGACGGGAAAATGGGCAGAGCGGCATACTATGTGGCTGGACATGCGCATCAATAAAGATGGAGAGTTCAAGAATGAAGCATTTAAATCTATTGCCGGAACAATAGTAAGATTTCGAATGTTGGGATACAATATATTTATCCCGTACACTCATTTATGATTAAGAGTTAATAAAATATAATTTAATTGTTACAGGATGACTTCTGTGAACAAGAGACACAATGGAGTTTCGAATCTGTGGGTACAAATGACATTTTGACGAATGCATTAGGCAATGCCGAGCACTCGGGGAGGATTCGGGGTCAATCTAAGTTTGTCAAGCAGGCGCAATACTTCAATTCTGTGCAAACTCCAAGGGAGAATCCTGACGTATCGATGATGAAAGAGAAGATCGCCGCATTGGAAAGAACCGTACAGGAACTTTGTGCGAAGCACGGTGTCAACCGGGGGACTATGGATGAGGAGATGACCGCACCAACTGTTGATCAACACAACAGCGTCAAGTCTAGTTGCACGCTTAATGAAAAAGAAGTTAGGCCGTCGGCTCCGAAGCCCATGCCGAATGAAAGTAAGGAATGCCAACTCTTTATTCCTGATTTAGTTAATGGAGGAGATGTGCTTGTTGCAAACGGTAGGGCATACATGGACTGTGTTCCTACTGACACAATCCATGGGATTCCTTTAGGTGAGGAGAATGTAAGGGTGACAATTACAGTTCCAAAAATAAAACGTGCACTCCTACCTAATCCGACAAACGAAGCCACGTTCGTTGAAGAAGCTGTTGGTGGGTTTGTTGCTTGGCCTAAGAGATTAGTCGTCGTTCAACCAAGTTTGAGCCAGGCAAGTAAAGGTCCCAGCCATGCTCCTCATATAGAAGATCAGGGAAGCAAACGAACAAAAAAAAGAGCAGGGAGGAAGAAATTACAGTCACAACCGGAGGTACAACAACAACCGGAACAAGAAGAACTACCTTCGTTCGACTTTAATGAAATTCCCTTCGAATTAAAACCTTTGGCATTTTACGCACAAAGTTGCATGCGTGACGGTACCCAAATAATGTGCCCACTACAACAGTGCGTCATTAGCGATGACATGCCAATATATATTGGGTATGAAGATGTTTACCATTTCATAACATTTAAAGAAATTAGTGCAAACAGCATAATGGTATACATCATGTAATATATTTATCCTTAACCGAACATTATTATATATAATCCTTAAGCTTATATATGTAGTGTTTGCGTAACAAGTGAGCTGAATTATTTTGCAGATACTTAGCGGATGGCTGTGCAAGAACAGGTATGGATCAACGGTTGAGTTTATTTCTCCAGTCCTTTTCTCACCAGTTCAACAAAATGTAGATCGTGTTGCCTACGTTCGAGAGAGGGCCGAATACATTGTACGGATATTAAGAAACGCACCAAAAGGAAAGCGGTTTCTAATGCCATATAACAGCGGCCAACATTGGATCTTGGAGGTTATTGATCCGTGGGATGACTCAGTCATGTATTTTAACCCTCTAGCAAACGAACCGGGTGATGATTTTAAAGACCTAATTACGACGTAAGTATTCTTTGATGTTCATATGTATATCTGCTTATAGATAAAATGATTGGTCTTGTAATTGTTTTCAATGTGTTGAAATGGTAGGGCACTTAACGATTGGAAATTGTTGGTGGGAAGAGGAATAAAACAGCGACGCAACTGCCAAACGTTGATTGATACTGTTCGATGTCCAGTACATGAAGGTTATGTTGAGTGTGGTTATTTTGTGTTAGCTTTCATGCGAGAAATAACCTTATCTGTTGATGGATTAGCCTTGCTTCAAAGGAAGGATTTTTATACTGATGCTGACATGATCTTAGTTAGGCAGGAGTGGGCTTCATTTGTCATGCGGTTTATACAATATTGACTGCAAACAATAAATAAATAACATTTTTACTTTCTTCATATTGATTGTTGTAAATTATAAATTACAGGTAATCATAGATTATTTGAGGAAATATTATTGCATGTTTTAATAATATCGTATTAAAACAGGGGCTTTGCCACCCGTGAATAAAGAAACGAACAGAAGCCAAAAACGTCGGCTTTTAAAAAAAAAAAAAAATTCATTATAAACCACGACGGTTTCGAAATACCGTCGTGGTTAATAGGAAACCACGACGGTTTTAAAGAAAACCGTCGTGGTTTTCGTAGAAACCACGACGGTTTCCCAATGAAACCGTCGTGGTTTCTAACAAAACCACGACGGTTTCTTCAAGAAACCGTTGTGGTTTACGGGGAAACCATGACGGTTTCCCCCTGAAACCGTCGTGGTTGAGAGGCGAAACCACGACGGTTTCACCGTGAAACCGTCGTGGTTTCACGGGGAAACCACGACGGTTTCCTGAGAAACCGTCGTGGTTTCCCGTAAAATCACGACGGTTTCAAGGAGAAACCGTCGTGGTATTTTCTACAATATCCATTCTACAGTTTTTATTTTTCGCATTACACGACGGTTCAAAAACCGTCGTGGAATCTCAAAAGATTCCACGACTGAGGATTCCACGACGATTAGATAACCGTCGTGGAAATTTTACCACGACGGTTAAAAACCGTCGTGGAATCTTCATTCTGTAGTAGTGGATGCTACAAAGATGCAAAGTGAATATATAGAAATAATACACAGATCTGTCAAACTATAGATGAATTCAAATATCAATTCAATTCTCAGGCCTATCAATCAAATATGAATGCCTAAACTCTATGCTACGTTGGCAAAATTAAAGCAAAAAACCTCTTTTGTGATAAAATCAAATATCTTAACTTGAGAGCAAGACCGGCTTCAATCTCAAACCTATTTGCAAAACAAGCACAGAACTATGAGTAAGGGCTCTCTTAAGCTAATAAGATTTGCATAAAGAAGAAAGGTTGAAAGGAAGATCAACAAAAAAAAATAAATAAACAAATAAAGCTCGTATTTTAGGTAAAAGGAAGGACACGGAGGAAGGAGAGATACAACAACTATTCGTAGCATTCTTTGGTATACAACTATTCGTAGCATTCTTTGGTGAAAGAGAAGAGCAAGGCTGAAGCAATTCTTCAAAGATGAGTACAAGCAAAAGATAACCAAGGAATTTCTTGAACAATACCTCCAATTCAAATGCATTGACATTGGCTCTTGGAAATTTATTAACACCGAAAGTTTTATTTTTCATGTTGTATAATAATGTATTCTTTTTAACTATATCAACCAAAATTTGTATTTACAATTGTAAATAATCAATAATCAATAATATTATTTTAGTAAATTTTATTTTTTTCAATAATTTGTGTATTTCAAAATTTGCATTTATAATTATAAATAATCAACAATAAAAAAATAATAATTCAACAATACATGACACTTATCCAATGCCATGGTTTTCCAAAACAACATTCTTTCAATGTCGTAAATTGTTTCTAATCACGACATCTTTCAATTGTTGCAATATGTATGAATCATGACATTTAAAAACTGCTATGATACACATCTATTATGACATTTTTGAACTGATGTGATACATACCAATCACAACATTTTTTAATTGTTGTCATATATAAAGACATACCAAACGGAAGGTAACAGATGACACCACTTTAATGTCGAGGACAAAGAATTCATGACATGGATCAGGACATAAAAAAAATGTCATAAAAAATGTAATATTTCCACTGCACCCCCATTCCACGACTGTTTCAAAAATGTCATGGAATCCATTTTACGACATTTTTTTAATCCATTTTATGACATTTTTTAAATGTCGTGAAAGCGCATTTTTGTTGTAGTTCTTTCTCTCTCTCTCTCTCTCTCCCTCAATCCTCTCTCTGCTCCAACCATGTAACGAAGCCTTTGTAACTATAAGTTACAATTTGTTCATGGGTCATACTAAAATGGAAATTCAGTTGCTAAATTAATATATAAGGTAAAAGGGGAATAGAGTACCGAATTCAGTAAATATTGGCATTAGAACGAGGATGTGCATAACTATCAATAAAAGAACAAAAAAAAAAAAAAAAAAGGAAAGGAAAGGAAAGAAAGAAAGAAAGAAAGAAAAGAAGATTTGCCTATTTGCTGTAGAGCCGTAAATATGTATGGACCTGACCCGTAAAGATACGGGTCAGGTCAAGATCTAGCTCATATGAGGAAGTGGGTAGACCCAGATGACAGGATATGTGAAAGCCCATCTCGGTCCTTTAGCTTGGCAGGACTTGCATGAAAAATTATTAATTTTTAAATGTACTTAAAAATTTAAATAAAAAAGACTAGACGAACTGAGCTGGTAAAGGAACTGAAACCTTGATCCAACATGATCTAGATTTTTAGCATCAAACCAATCAAATCCAGCCCCACCCATTTAGCCTAGTCCATATTTACGACTCAACGATTTAATACTAATAGCATATCTTGTGATTTATCGTACAAGCAATGGCTTATTTATTCAAAAGTTTTTGAAGTAATGGAAAGGGATTTTTATGTCTATGTCTTTTTAGTAACAATATAATTGTTTTCATGACTCACCTGGTATGTATAGCTCAAACATTATAGGAAAAAGACAAAGAATGAAGAAAGTATAAGTATCTTCTTGTTTTTGTTTTTGTTTTTGTGTAATAGATCTATTGACTAGATTGGCTATCTTAAACTCTGAAGACATAGCATCCAAATTCCTTTGTTTTGACTCTAAATTTAAATAATAAATAAGGGTTTATAATTAGGATATAGAATAAGGATTTGGTTAGGAGCTATCAGACTCAAGAAAGTGTTTTTTGTTTTACCAGCGGCGTGGATTAGTGGTAAGAATTTATGGGTCTTTTTCTTCCTATTATCCCTTGTTTTTTTTAGTCGTTAACTAATCTGCGGAATTCTTAAATTTGGTCTAGAAATTTGATCTGGGTTTTGCTCATTTTGGCTGGTTTTATTATTTAAAAATAAAAAATAAACAAACCCCCAAGTGAGAACCTATGTGGTTAGCACGATCTAAGCCCTCAAGGTCGATGAGTTTGAATGATGCTCTGTTCTGTTTGGTTGATGGAAAAATATGGGAAACGAGAATGAATCAAGTGGTTTTTAGTAACATGATTGCAGGATTCTGTATTCATTCCGTCTTATTTAGTTTGTAAAGCACCTGATAATAAAATATGAATTCAAGGGAGGATTATAATTTTAAGTTAATGTGCTTTAGATTTGATTTTTGTGAAGTTTTAGGTTCAATTTATAGATGCAAATTTGTTACCTTGTTTAATTATTTGATTAATTAATTTATTTTTTTCCACTTGAAGAAATAAACGCCAATTATGTGTTCCAGTTACAGTTTCCTGTAACTGAAATTTTTGGTTCGGTGACTGGTGAGAGATTTTTTTTTTTTTTTTTTTGTTGAAAACATGGTCAGAGTGTTCGCAATGTTAGTAACTTCTTTATCTTTCAAAAAAGTTTTCTTTTTCCTTTGAAAATTTAAACTTTAGTGACATTGTTTTACTTTCTGATGATACTTCAGCATTAAAGCCAGAGGAAGTTAAACGACTTCCTGGTGGAAAGATAAAGAACAAGGTAAGTTTCGAACTATTGAATACAATTGCACACGTGTGCCATTTTTATGTTTCACTTTGCATTTTCAACTCACCTTCTTCTTCTTCCTCTTCTTCTTCTTCTATTCTAGATAGAATGTTGCAAGATGTGAAAAGGAATGGTTAATGACAATGGAAAATTGTGATTGACAGAGCCTATAACATCTTCTTCGAATTTAAGTTAGTATTTTTGGTGTCTTTGGGGTGTTGTTACGTTGTCACAATGCTGTCTTTGCCACACATTTTATTTGGCGGTTTTGTGGATGTTCAATACCATTGGATGGGTGACTTTTTATTGGCATTGGAAGCACATCACATTGATAGAGCCTAATACAATTACATACATGTGCCATATTTATGTTTCACTTTACATTTTCAACTCACTTTTTCATACGTAGTAGATAAATTTTGATAAGTTTCTTTGATTTATTCTTTCTTTCTCTCTCTATTCTTCTTCTTCTTCTATTCTAGATAGAATGTTGCAAGATGTGAAAAGGAATGGTTATGGACAATGGAAAACTGTGATTGACCGAACCTATAACAACTTTTTTTGAATTTAAGTTAGTATTTTGCATTTTCAACTCAGACAGTGCCAAATGTAATTGCACGCGTGCCATTTTTATGTTTCACTTTGCATTTTCAACTCTCTTTTTGAGATGTAGTAGACAAATTTTGATAAGTTTCTTTGGTTTTTTTCTTTCTTTCTTTCTCTCTTCTTCTTCCTCTATTTTAGATAGAATGTTGCAAGATGTGAAAAGCAATGCTTATGGACAATGGAAATCTGTGATTGACAAAGCCTATAACAACTTTTTTGAATTTAAGTTGGTATTTTTGGTGTCTTTGGGGTGTTGTTTCGTTGTCACAATGCTATCTTTGCCACATATTTTATTTGGCGGTTTTTTTAATGTTAGATACACCATTGGATGGGTGACTTTTTGTTTGCATTGGAAGCACATCACACTGTGGGAGGGTAGGAAAACTTTAGAAATTCACATGCGCTTGTTTTTGCATATAATTCTATTGTGTTGTAAATTGTGATAATTTAGTACCTTTTTTTTTTTTTAATCACGGCTAGGCCTTAGTTTTTGTGGATTAATTTATGATACTAAGGATTTTCTTTTTGCTATAAAAACTTATTTTACGGAGACAGTGAATCGTAAGAATGTCCTTGTCTGTGTTTGTAACTTTGATGAAAATGATGCGCTTGTTATTTTCTTTGGAATGAGCGGTACATTGAATGAAAAGGAAATGATTATTCTTGTTCTGATCATAGCTTGTTGGAGTATCATTGTCAGACGTGGTTTTCTTCTCATCCAAATAGGAAGAAATCTCTGCCAGTTGTACGCAATATCACAATCAAACTTCAAGTCTTTTTGTTCAAAACTGGAGTCATGATTCATTAATTATGCTCTTCAGTGTTTTTGTCAAACATTGTTTGTTTTGTGGTAAAAAAAATATATATATATATATATATATCTCTTTATAATCCTCTTTAAACTGAGCTACTTACGGTTTTAGATTTGGTGAAATTTAATTGTTTGTATTGCATGCTAAAAGGCCCATTATATGCAATTAAACTAATGATCCTTGTTACGTTCTTTTTTTATGCTAGGTAATCAAGAAGGTCTATTAGACTCTCCCAACCAACAAAGAGTACATGGTGTTCATCAAAAGCACAAAGTATCAACAACAAGGTGCACCTAAAACAATATTCACTATTTATTCCATCTTTGATGATACTCCAACTAGATCAGCTCATGTTCCAACCGAATCCACTTCAACTGCATCGGACAAGGAGCTTGCAAGTTCTCAAATCATACTTTCTGGTCAAACAAAGGACAAACCGCTTACTCTGTTTTTTTTTTTTTTTTTTTTTTTTTTTTTAACTATCAAAATGTCTTGGCTCATTATGTATATAAACAATGTGGCTTGTACCACCACAAACCAAGCACAAAATGAGCTAACTTTTGTATCTATGTTTTTGTATCTCCATGTTTTTTGTTTCTCCCTTACTCTTGCTTTACTTACTGGTTGTTTAATATGAAGGTTTGAACTGTAAGTAAGTGCCGTAGGCACTTACCAAAACTAGTATACATAGAAGTGAGAATAGTCTTGAATGTTTTTGCACTTCAACCTTTTGATCCAATGGTTCAAATTCTTTCCTTTATATTTAGTTGAAATCTAATGATTTAATTTCAATCCACATGGCTTGTTTAGCCTCTTACACCTCACACATCATTTGTGCTAGCTTGTTTGCTTTTAAGGTTTTCTTTTATAATATTTCAATTTTAATTTTACTTATTGTATGTGATCATACAAATGATTAATAACAACATTTTCTATATCCATGATGAGCAACTTGGGTTATGGATGACTTCATTATTATTATAATTATTATTATTATTTGCTTTTCTTATTGTTATTTCTTTTAGAAAAAACGTACACACACATACATATAATCACTCTCTTTGTAACATGTACATATACACATAGAAACATATGTAACCACAAAAATTTGTTGATTTAATATATATGTACACGTAATTAGATATATAATTTTTTTAATATCTTGCTCTTTGTACATGTACTATGTATATACACATACACACACAAAATTTTATGTAATTATACAAATATGTTGATTTAATATATATGTACACACATAAATTAATATAGCTATATAAATTTGTTTTTATGGCAATAGTTATATAAATTTGTTCATGATGTGTATTTAAAGTGACATAATTTACTCATTTTCACATCTCTATATCTTGATATGCATATGCTATAGTTTGACGATTATTTGGAAAAAAAAAATTATACCATCATAAAAAAATTAATTACTAACAACAGATTTATTTGAAAAAAAAAAATTAACTAGGCACGTCCCTCAATCTAGTATATAAAAGAAAGTTGATGAGTTTTGAATTGTGGTCAAGGAAAAAGTTCCGACTTTTTTTTTTTTAAAACTGCTTTTGGACTTTCTTTTGGAGGCTATACTAGGTGATTAGGATTGTTCTTGTTTTATGGGTTTTTATTATTTTGTTAAACTTCTATGTAACTTCTATTTTCTTTTCTTTTAATAATATATAATGGGATGAAAAACGAAGAGAGTACTAAAGGGATGCCGATCTAGTCTGGATGTTTTAGAGTATCTATTAATTTTTATCACCACAGTTTATGAAAAACAAAAAAACAAAAAAATTGAAGCTGTTTCATGTGCGGTATAACCTAATGGTCCACATGAGTTAGATTCTAGGACCAAACCAATCAAATCCAACCCACCGATTTAGTTTGGTCAATATTTACAACTCTTCTATATAGTAGTAATATAATGTCTTATTTTTTCAACCTAGAGATAGGGGATTCGAACTTTTCATCTTATATTAGAGTCAAATGTGAAACTACAGTCAAGCTATGCTACAACCACGACCTCCTGTTTTCCATCGTACAAGTAATGGGTTATTTACAAAAAAAATTGCTCAAGCAATGGAAAGAGATTTTATGACTTTTTAGGATAATATATATATATATATAATTTAACCATAATTTCATACAAAACTGTATATATATATATATATATATATTAAAGCTGCGCCATTATATTCAATTTTTACAAATTATATATTTTCTGAAATTCTTTTGCTCTTTTTGGTTATGTAACAGGAAGACGAAAACAAAACCTCAAACCTCTTTTATTGGCTTGAAGAGATTGGGGGAACATGACACTAAATCCAAAGGTGCAAAGTCTCTTTCAGGGGACAGAGTCAACTGTGTAACGGGTTTACTACGTCTAATTTGATAGTTTGATTATGACTTTATAAATTCTGTTGGCTATTTATTAAATCATTACTTTTTATATATGCTACATCAAACTTGACAGACCAATGACCATATTAAATTGGTAGTTTATAGGTGTGATTTAGTGTGAATTTAATTAGATAAGTACGAAGTATTGCTTCATTTGGGAAACCATCTAGATTTGAACATTTAGATAGAAACATTTGGATGAAAATTTTGAACATAAATATTTAAATTGTTATCAGAACTGACGTTTTGATGTTAACTTTTAATATAAAATATTTAAACAAAAACATTTGAATTTATATGCATAATATCTAAATGGGGATCCAAAGGCTCTATTTCATATATATAAAGTCCAAACACGTATTTGAATGAACAATTCAAATGAAATAACTCAAATTGATACAAAATGGCTGTCCCAAACAAAGACTACATAATCGTTTCATGACTTGTCTGTATTTATAGCTCAGCCATTTTAAGAAAAAGATAAGAATGAAAAAAAGTATAAAGATCTAATAAATATATTCTTTTTCCCCTATAAGACATATTGACTCTCCTGAACTTTGAAGATATAGCATTCATATTCCATTGTTTTGACTAAATTCAAATAATAAATAAGGGTTTATCACTAGGATGAAATTAGGATGGAATAAGAATTTGGGTAGGAGCTTCCTTGTATAAACATACTTTCAGAAAAATACAGATAAAGTTACTAATATATGGGTTAATTACTATTTATTGGTTTGAACTTTAAATTATTTTTCAATTTATCCCTCTGTATTTAATAGCTATAAATATATATTTTGAATTAAAAAAAAAAACACAATTTCAATTTCATGGCCTATCGCTTATTTTATGACACATTTTTTTAATTGTCTAAAACATTGTGTATGAGTTTTTCTCAATATTTAAAATTCTATTTTAAAAAAGATAAATTTAACCTAATCAGAGTAATTTTTTCTTTTTCATTTTATTTTTGCTCATAAAATATATGATGGATTGTGGTTATAAGCATATTCTAACGATAATTCTTAATCTAATTCTAACATCAGGTATAGAGTTCAAATCTCCAATCTCTAAATTAAAAAAAAATATATGTGTGATAGATTAAATTAATAAAATAAGTTTTTAAAATCTAAATGATGTTGTTTACTTTCTAAAAATAGAAGGATAAGTCAAAAAATAATAAACCACGAGGGTATACTTATGCTATCAACCTCAGTATTATATAAATATCATGTGGAAATAGTAGATTAAGAGATGGTAGCTGATCTCCTTTAATAATAAATATCTAAGGACTATTTTGAATTTTTTTATTCTGACTTCAGATGTGGGGGATTTTACTTTATAGTGAAGGAGGGGTATATAACTATTGTTAGCCTTCCAACAAACTATTATTTTTTATTCTTTTTTATTATTATAACTTATGAGTAAAGGAAGATTTGAACTTTAAAATTTATGATGAAAGTAGATATAGAATAACTATTGAACTATATCTTCAATCATAAATAATTTAAAAATATCCTGTTTCACTTATTTAGTTATCGCTCCTTTTGTACTTTATGCTACTATTGGTACTATATCCTTGAAATATTCTTCTCAATTCTCAAATATATAGAAAGGAAAAAGATAACAAAATTATCAAAATGAAGTGGTTAGAAGTTAAGCCTACCAATAAATTCAATCTCCAGTTTTTAATATTGAAGTCTAGGGTTTGTTAACGCCCCTTCCGAACTAACAGCTCGAAAAGAATATTAACTAACTAAAACCTCATATTTCAAAAATAAATCAAATCTCTAATTTTGTCATGAGAGTCTGAAATCACTAACTTAGTCAACATCCTAATCTTATTGATCCTACAAACTGCATCACAAAAATTATATGAGCAAATAGCTCTGTAAGTATACCAAATAATTTTTCTATAATTAATATATTTTCTCTTTAACTTTTACATAGGATCCTCTAGTATGATCTTAATCTCGTAATATTAAAACCATTTCTTTTCTGTTTAGTCCTTTTCTTAGAACTCTTTCCTCGAGAATTTGGCCCATTAAACTTTATCTGGGTTGGTTCTCGTAAACATTAAATTTCACACCGTGCATTAAAATAATCTCTTTAAACCTCTTCAAAACATGATAAAAATAACAATAACAAAACTAAAAACATGCTTCAAAACATAATAATGTTTAAGTAATACAGCAAAATGTATACTTACATCAACTAGTACTTATTAGATAATGGAAAGACTTCTTTTTTTGGCTATTTTCTTCTCTCATCATTTCATTCATCTTTTTTTCTTTTTTTTTTTTTTCACCTCCTATCTCTTTTCGTTCCTCTCCTTTCCTTATACTTTCTTCTCGATATGGAAGCAAAAACACCAAAACGTCCTATCCTATATGTATACATACACACAAGGTAAAACGTGGGCTGGAAGCTTAGAAGACTTTCTTAATTAGACTACGTGGCTTTTTTTGTAGTGCAATTACTATGCAACTTACTCTAGTGTTCCTAACTTAGCCACCACCAGGTTATTAATAATATGAGTTATCTTCTATGCCACCTCCTACTAATCTCTAAGCATGACATGTCCTTCTTTTAAGCAACAAATGACTTGCATTCTATCCGAAAGAGATCATCAGTCCTTATCTATTTCTCTCTCTCTCTCTCTCTCTCTTTTAAATCTCATTCTCCTAAATAAGCTAGTGCCTCAAACTTGGTAGGGTATTACAATTCTCCCTTTCTATTGACAATTTCAAGGAAGAAATTTAATGATTCTAATATCTCCCAAAAAAAAATTGACTTAGTTATTGATCCCATTTTATTTATATCATCAGAAGTGTATTTGCTCTGATATCATAATGTAACGATCCTCCTGAGCTACCAGTTTGAAAAGAATATTAACTAACTAAAACCTCATCTTTAAATGTAAATAAAATCTCTAATTTTGTAATGGGATTCTAAAACAACTGGCTAAATCAATCTTTTAATCTTATTGGCCCTGCAAACTGCATCACAAGAACTATATGAATGAATAGCTCAGTAAGTATACTAAACAATATTTCGATAATTAATATACATTCTCTTTAACTTATGCTTAAGACCCTCTAATATGATCTTAATTTTGTATCATTAGAATCCTTTCTTTTCTTTATGCCCCATTCTTGGAACTCTTTAATAAAAACCTCACGTTTGGCTTGCTCTCAATTGACTCTATAGCACCTTTAATTGGTCATTAGTACAAACATATATACATATATATATATATATATATATATATATATCTCATAATGTGACATCAGGATGTTGGTAATTTTTATGTGCCAACATATGTAGATTGTCGTAATTTATATATTGACATCGTTTGGCCTGTGCTCTCTGCTAGGGTTTCGCTCGCCTTCTCGTCTTCCATGGTGGCTGCTCTCTCCCATCTTCTATCATTAAATTGCATCTACCGTCACACACTCCTTCCGCATCTCTTTGCACAAGTCTAAATCTATTATCTCATTTTTTAAAATATTTTTATTATTTAATATTTTTTATGTGACTAAATTCTTAAATTCCGACTCTACGGCATAACACTATTTAAGGAACATCAAATGAGACATAAAATTTAGGAGATTGGATTTAGGCTCCTCTTCTCGCTAATTTGGTCAAACATTCAATAAAAGTAGTGGTTGTGTATCTGTCTTCATCAAATAAATCTTCTCTTATATGTCTCAACAGAAACTAAGCCCCTTTGATCTATACACTAAACTTGGAGTTTTAGAAATATTTTAATTGAAAAAAAAAAAGTGAGTATTTAGAGTCGTCCTTGTTGTTCCTATGAACCACACAGTTAGAGGGTGCCCACAAAGCAATAAAAATAAGTAGAAAATCAAACAACCATAAAATAAATATTGACATTCAATATGGTTATGTAATGAGGTCAAAATGCTTGTAAATTAATAATTTGTTGACTCACTCTACTTTAATGGCATCTCAAGTTAACTTGGCCGTGGACCACTCGATATAGTCAGAAAAAGCAGTAGTTGTTTATTAGTCTCTGTCCAATAAATCTTCTCATATGTCTCAACACGAGGCTAAGCCCCTGTACGGTGTGCATAATTATCTGTCATATAACATATAAAGTTGTCCCTCAAAACTAAAATTGAGTTAACCACAAATGAATCTAGATATAATTAAACCACAATTTTAATTCAAGAACTCAAATATTGGTCAAGATCTTTAAGATTATTAAGCATGCAAGATTCGAAATTAAACTGAAAAAATCAAATAGCCGAATTCAAAGTCGATAGAGATAAAATTTGTTACAGATTCAATCCAATGAATATTAAAAGGTAGTGAATTATCTTTTTTCTCTTGTTACGTGAAGAGTAGGACAGAGAATCGAGAAGCAACTAAAAGTCTACGTACATGGAAAATCCTTATATGGTCAAATCCCTCTAGCTAATATTTAACTAAAATTTAAATGGGGAATTTGACGAAGAGAAGGGTATTGGGTGTGGACCTAATTAGGTTATGTGCTAATGTGCTAATTTTCTTGGACATTGTATTTCCTTTTCCCGTTCATTTGTCATTGAATATATATATATATATATATATACACACATATATATATATATATATATAAAGTTTCTTGAAAAGAATAAACGATATAATAGGTGATGTAATTTAGGTTTTAACTACATATAAAGGGACAAAGTTACAAAGTTTAGTATGTCGATATTCAAATACATGCCGTCAAACACTTTTCGACATTTTATGAAATTCTTAAATATATCTCATTAAAAATGATTAGTTGAATTTAAATCCACCGTTAAACTAGGGGCACCTGAAAATGGAATCTATGAACTGAGCCATAACATATTTATATATTTTTAAGCTACAAAGCAGCAACGAAAAGTCTAAGAATAGATCTTTTTTGCGGCAAATGGAATAGTCGTAGAAGATATTAATTAACTATATTAAACAGGTAGCTAGATTTCAAATAGCAAAGTTACAAAGTTACAAAGTTTAGTATGTCGATATTCAAATACATGCCGTCAAACTTTTGGACATTTTATGACATTCTTAAATATATCTCACTAAAAACGATTGGTTGAATTTAAATCTACCGTTAAACTAGGGGCGCCTGAAAATGGAATCTATGAACTGAGCCATAACATATTTATATATTTTTAAGCTATAAAGCAGCAACGAAAAGTCTAAGAATAGATCTTTTTTGCGGTAAATGGAACAGTCGTAGAAGATATTAATTAACTATATAAAACAAGTAGCTAGACTTCAAAGAGCGCGGAAATCGTCTTATACATGTTGCAATACTTCTATAAATAGATGAGCTCTTTGAAGCAATTTTCATTCACGACACTTTTAGTTCTCTTTTTTTCCTTTTTCCAAGTTTCTTCAGTTGAAATAAAAAACTATGGAGCTCGCAATCTCCAACTCTTCCCATAGAGTACCAATAATAATCCCTCGACTAAGTTCCAAGGCCTCTTCCTATAAGAATAGGGTTATACCAATTAAACCCATAACCAAAAGTATCAATAAATTATCCTCCAATTTTCCTTCAAAATGCTTCACCAATAATAATTTGATCCTGCCTGTGGGGCTCTATGGGGAAAACAAGTTCTCAAACTCCTTATTGTACGGTCAAGATAGATGTGATACCGTTCGGGTACTTTTTTTTTTTTTTTTTTTTCCATTTTTCTTCTTATGATAACTCTTGTTATGATAATATATGATGCGTTTATTTTTTAAAAAAATTAAATGTGATGAATTCAAACTCAATATGTTATGTGCAGTTAAATGTTAATTATCAGCCTATATCTATAACCACATATTATACACTATTTATCCATTTACTCTTAACGAAATAAGAAAAAAAAAAGTTCACAATAAAATTAGATTAGAAAATTGCTTAGTGGCTCCTTGAGCCTTTTGATTTGATTTCGTATGTTAGTTTGTCCAATTGGTTTGCCATATATTCATTTCATCAAGAGTGAAACACTTGGTGTTTTAGGTATGCGCTCAAGTTGAATCTGGTGATTCCCATTCGACACTTACGGAAGTATTACGTTTTGGATCAGCATGCTGCAAATTCGCAAGGGTCTACGTGATTATACCGATGATTGTATCGACCATGTAAGAAACTTTTGCAGGAAATTAGCTAGAGATAGAGAGATTGAAGAAAACAGTGAACAACAGAGAGAAACATCGATTCTTACAGCAAGAAAATTTTTTCGAACTTTTTTTCGAGCCCGGCTGAGTGTGGTTAATTTAGGTAATTCTTTCTTTTTTTGAGCAGTTGCTTATTTGCAAGAGTGTGTCTTGAGAACCCTCCATTGTTTCAAGTGTCTCTCCTGTTTAAGGCATTCCCTGGCTTAATTGCTGTTGTGTTTGCGGATGCTTATCATAATGGCATCAATGGAATTTACGATGCAGATATTGACAGGTATAATTATTTTTACTTCATGCAAAAGCCTTTCTTATTATTTACTCTTTCCCCTCCTCATCGGATTGCTGACAATTATCAAGAGCCTTGTTATCTTATTCTGTTTTTTTATTATATTCTCAGGATAAACAAACCTTATTTACCTATTCCGTCTGGGGAAATTTCACTTAAACAAGCATGGTTCTTGGTGATATTTTTTGTAGTTGCTGGCCTGTTGATTTTGTCGTGGATGAATGCCAACCTCATCACTACCTCTATCTATGGTCTTGGTCTTTTACTGGCCACCATGTATTCAGTTCCTCCCTTTAGACTTAAGCGATTTTCTCTTGCAACATCTCTTGTCAATTCTACGGTACTGTTATTTTCTTCCCGTCCTTACCTAAAATCTTTTTAATGGAATTTTGTTATAAATAATTTATAACTTTTCTCAGGTCACTAGAAATTAAGTGATTCTCTATGATGTTAAATTGTTAAAAAAAAATGCAATTCTATATTCATAGTTTTAATGTGATTAATGTAAAACATCAGCCCATTCACATATCTTCAGATTGTCACAATAAAATTCGTATATGATCGTGAAACAATATATATATATATATATATATTTATATATAAATGAAATGATCATAGACACCTATTACTGACACATATTATGTATAAACTACTCTACTTACAAATTAGTATTTTTGAGGAGAACTATTTTAATCTCAATTTTTGAATATCAACTTCTATAATAATTAGTTGTCTTTTTTTTTTTTTTTTATACTTTTCAACATTTAGAACTTATTATTTAAAATTTGAGATTAAAGTAGGTTCATCTAATATTAATGTTTGTTGACCAGCATGAGCATACGCTAGTGAAGTACTAGTTGATTGTTCTAATTTATATTTAGAGATCTTTTTTTTTTTTTTTTTTTTCAATTCGCACTTTTTGGCCATAAATTAAGGAGTAAAAGAAACTGTCAACGGTATTAGTTTGCCATAATAGAGAGAAGGAAAAAATTAAAAATTAAAAAGATGATATATGTTTAGATAACAAAGGAAAATTTTATACATGCAGATGGCCGGCATCCTTCAAAATGTTGGTATTCTTTATGCCACCAGAGCTTCGCTTGGACTTCCATTTCAGTGGAGGTGTGTTAACAATTTATTGGAGACAAAAAATATTCCTTTATTTTCCATCTCTTGCTTTTTATCTTCCAAATTAGTTTTCGCATATATAAATATATATGTAACATACATACGTACATAAAATATATTTATGATATGAAATCCAAGACTTAATTAATTAAAAAACAAAAATATTCATAGATTTTGAATCCGTAAATTATTGTTCAAATTCCTACACTCTCATCCGTTGAGTTAATCCAATAGATTTGACACACATACACATTTATACATATATGTATAAACTTCGGTTTGGTTGCTTGACATATACAGTTGGAATAAAATCAAATCCCACCTTAAACTTCCACTATAAGTTTTTTTTTTCCCCATAGTAATTAATTTTCCATTAAGTAACTTATAGAGCAAGTTGAGTCTGACATATAATTTATTGCTTGATAATTTTTTGTTTTGGACATAAAAGACTTATTTTTGCTAAAATATAATAACAATAACTATTTGCTAAAGATGGCCATGATATGTACCTCATAAGGACCCAGATTTCAAGGTGTTATTTTCGGGTTGACATTTAATAGTCAGTACGAAAGATATTGACCAAACGTTAATTCACTAGAACTACAGTTTTCCCCCCTTTTTATTTTTTATTTGTTTGCAGAATAAACTTTTAAAGTTATCTATTTGACTTTCCAATTTTATATTTCCATCAAGCTAATACTAAATCTTCAACAAATTCGACTATTCATAAAATCCTCATGTATTGACTTTCATTTTGCACTGCAGTCCTCCTTATATTTTTATCATCGCTTTCGTGACAATGTTCTTTTTGGTTGTTACGAACATAAAAGATCTCACAGACGTGGAAGGTGATATTAAGTAAGTTTTAATTTAATATATCAACATATCAATTAAACTCAAAATTTTTAAATTTTCTTTTTCGTCATTCTTTGATCTTACAATATTCCATATTATTACAGGCATAATATACGAACATTTACCGCGGTATATGGACCTAGAAAGATTACATTATTTTGCACTGGGATACTCCTATTAAATTATATTGCTCCTATGGTGGTTGCTATTTGCAAGCCTCAGGTAACTAATTCTTCATTTGGAATATTATTTCATATATGTTTTTTTTAATTAACATAAATATCAGTAACTTGATAGTTTTCGAGAGATGTGGGAAAGTATCTTTTTTTCCTGTTTATTTATGTCCATTTTTTAAACATACTAAGCTCAATTACTAATTTATTTAACCGTATCACCAATTTTCTCTTGATAATTTGCATAGAACTCATAGATGTATACAAGAAAATCATTAATAAATCATACAGACATTTAGAAAAAAAAAAAAAAAAAAAAAACCGTTTTGAATATTTTTCAACAGAATTACGACATGACAATTAAAATTGTATTTGACTTTCAACGCTCCTTCCAGGTTCAAATTTATTGTTCACGTAAATTGGAAAGGAAATACTGTTTTACTTGATGATTATCTTCTTCCAAACGTCATATCTACAATAGATTTAAAGTTGCACTATATTGAATTACGTTTACCCATAGTTGTGGACGTGAGCGTCCGAGTGTATGTGTAATCCAATATTCGAATTTTGAATTTTTTATTCTTAGTAATAGTATTTTTTTTTTTTAAATCAGCCTATTTTGAAACCTAACCCTAGTTTCTTTAATTTTCACAAATCATTAAAAAAAAAAATTTTCACTTTCAATTACTATTTCTGAACATTTTATGAAGGGTATAGGTATTTTCTTTTAAAAATATTTTTTGTCTATAAAACTTATATATAATACTATGTGATATATATTATGATATAGAGCAAAGTATGATATAAGATTACATAGACATGCATTAATAGTAAAAGCTTTTTTTCCCCACTAGCAGAGCTTTAATTTCTGTAATTTTTGTATGAAGTCGGTTTTCACTACATATATAAATATGTTTTTTTTTTTTTAAGTTAAGGTGGGTATGAAAAAATACTTGAAATTGTAGAAATGATAACTTTCGGAAATAATATGAGAAATGTTACAGTCAATAGAAGTGCTGATAAATAAATATAATTGTTTTAAACTAAGAGATTTGTGTTTAGAAGAGAAATTTGAAGAATCAACAAAAGCAGTAGCTACTCTCTTCCAAATTCCAAAAGATTTAATTAAATTACTTTCTCTCTATTTTTTTTTCCCCTTCAAGTGGTTATATATAAGGCGTGTGAGAATAAGAATTCTGACAAAGAAGTTCTTTTCATTTCTTGTTTACAGACTTTCAACCCTCTTGTAATGGTGCCCGCTCACACAATCTTATCCTTGTGGTTACTTTTCCAGGTTTGTCACGATATAATATACTATAATATATAAATATAAACAAGAGTAATATTAAACAAAAAGAACAATTTATGATAAGAACGGTATTTTTATCTCACTATTGGTATTATTGTTTTAGTTGTTTAATTAACATTTCAATGGTTTGATTTATGATCGAAAACAGCTCCGCATGTCACGTAAGTTTTTAATATGAAAATTAATATCAGTCTGATTAAAAGTTAATTCAATGATCAAAATAATAATAACTATAGGTGCAAAGTACGGTTCTTATTACAAGTTTAGAGTGTAAAAGCTCTTAAATTAATAAATATTTCGTTTGAACTTTCAGGTCAAGAAGCTGGACAAAGCAAATTATGCCAAGGTACGTTTATAATATATGCAGCTTCTACTTCAACGACATGTTGCCCTTCTGAGTTTACGAATATTTCAGGTTTGACTTTATTATTTTATTATGCAGGAAGAAAGCGCAAACTTCTTTCAACTCCTATGGAAGCTATATGGATTGGAATATCTCTTATTTCCTTTCATATAGCTATAAATAGTGCAAATTAAAATATTTTTCATTTATACTTTAATGATGACAGGACCAAATAGGTACTGTCTTTTTTGTTTTTAAAGAACAAATAGGAATATTCTGTGATATTGTTAGATTTCTTTTTGGTTGGTTGGTTGGGATCATTTTTGTTTTGGGTTTCTTAAATTGAATGCCTTGTCGATATCTCGCCTTTGTTTGTATTGGACTACTATAGTTGGTATATATAAAACAGCTTCTCTTTTTCTCCTTCTGTCTCTAACTTTTAGTTTTTCTTTTTTCCTTTATTTTTTTATGTTTTAATTTGCTCATTCACAGAGAACCCTAGATCTCTTCATCTTTTTTTTTTTTTTTCCCCTTCCTGATACTTTTTATGACATCATTAACAATCCTCTTTCTACTCATCGATAAAAAGAAAAAGTTCATGTGACAATTGCAACTACTTTAATTATAATTTTTGAATGTCAGTTTACATGACATTGATTAATTTTTATTTTTTATTCATATATGTAAATTCTTGTAATTTTAACTGATATGATACTTTTTTTTCAATTAATTTATCAATAAAAAAATTCATCTCAAATACTGGTTAAGCTATATTCAAAATTGAAATTAAAATTGATGTTGTTATTATTATTCTTATTTGAGTAGCATGAGCTTATGTCGTGAAGTATCTGTTACCATAAAACCATTCCACGACGGTTTTCTGAAAAAATCATCGTGGTAGGTTAACCTATCACGATCGTATTTTTGAAAAAACTGTCGTGGAAAGTTAATATCTACCCACCATTTGATGCTAGTTTTGTCTATTTCACGATGGTTAAAAACACGTCGTAAAATCCAAATAGATTTCACAATTCTAGATATCATGACAGTTAGAAAACCGTCATACAAAAGATAGTACGACAGTTAAAAACGGTCGTGGTATCTTCTTTTTGTATTAGTGATTTTAATTTACAAATTTTATTATTGTTTGTGTCCACAATGAGATTAGCTCACTGATAATTATATCGTATCGAATTAATTTCAACGATCCGTCACTTTGTAACAAAAAACTTGTAATTTATGTGTGGATTCACAAATTTTCACTTTTTTAAAGAAATTAAAAAGTTTGTTATTATCAGGGGAAAAAAAAACAATTAAAATAAACCATTGGTTATGTGATAAAGATAAAAGAACCTGTTGATGCACTTTTTTGAGTTAGCATATGTGCACAAAACTCCTATTAAGGGAGATAAAAATATTGAGCATCATCATTAGATCTGTTTTGAGGCATGCACTGGTGTCAAACTTGGAAAGACATTCAGATCTGTTTGGGGGAAGTTTAGAATCCACTTTTCCAAAAATATTTTTTATCTTTTTCGTCCAATTTCAATAATTATTTATTTTTATCAAAATTTTCTTTCTCATTTTTAATAAACTTAAACTTTAAAAGTCCATAACTTTATTATTTCAAGTCGAAGTTGGATGATTGATTATTTAAATAAATTTTATAAAATTTCGAGATAAACGAATTAAGATCCTTTTTTTTTTCTAAACATATTTCAAAATTTTTTTTTTTTTACTTTTTCACACTAAACAATTCATTTTTACTAAATGCACGTATCAAAAACTCATCTTAACTTCAACTCAAAAAAAAAAAAAAAAAAAAAACTCAACTCCAACCTCCAAATCTTCATCTTCAATTGTTCTTCCAAACGGCCTCTTCAAGTATCACCTGCATTCCATGATAATACCACATGTAATCTACTAGAATACCACACAAATTCTAGTATCACTATGACGACCAGAGTTAACACAAGCCAACCACAATCTTTCGTTGCAAGAGAGTATTTTATAATTACGAGGACTTTCAACTGCTACAATATTTGGCATACTGAGTGCCGTTGTTGGTCATGACCTGGTCCGACGAGAGCTCCGACGGTCAGTGGAAGAGAGAGAAAAGAGAAAGGAGAGAGATTGGTGATGTCTGAGTAGAAAGAGTGGGTAGAGGAAGAAAGAGAGAGTGTGGAGAGAAGAGAGAGAATGGGAGATAGATGAGAGAGAAAATAGATCCGAGATATATAGATTTGTGATATTTTTGTCATTAATTTTAAAACAAAGTCAAATGAAAAGAGAAAAAAAAAAAAAAAATTGAAGGTATTGAGGAAGGGCAAAAATCCAAAGCATATGTATTTTAAAGACTGTTTGCCCAAGTTCCTTTAAACCAGATAACAAAAATTATAATAAATAGTATTTTTACAAAACTAAAAGAAGTAAATAATATGATTCTAAAATATTCGAAATAAATATCAGTAACTAAAAATTTAATATCAGTGAATAATTTATTTACTGATAGTAAATATTAAAATAAATTGGCTATCTATTACTATCTACTCTAAACATTTTTTAAGACGTTCTATTTACTTGAATTATTTTTCACAAAACAGTTATTTATTTCTTTTTGCCAGATAAATAATCTTTTTCCTAAAACCTCATATTATCATATCTAAATCAAGTAATTAACACATATATTAGAGTTAAAAACATAAAAATTGGTAATTCTGACAGTTGTTCTGTCAATCATGTAATTTGGTACGTAGAAGCACACTAAACCAGTGACAAAATTTGATTTTTAGGTACATACTGATTTGGGTCTCATGAGGTAACCGATTTGGTTTCATGAGGTAACCTGTTGGGTCTCAGGTGATAGGTTCTGTTCTCCCCTATGGGCTCTCTATTGCATATCGCTTCTTAATTTTCACAAATTCTCAATCACTAAAGGCCTTGTTCGTTATTACTATTAGGATTTTTCTTGGGGAGCTTTTGATAAATGCAACAAAATCAAGCATTGGATTGAGTTTTGCCATAGAGGGGGAAAAAAAAATCTTGCAAGAAAGCTATATATAGCATTATAAATATTTATTAATTGATTTATTTTAAAATATTTCGTATCTATAATGTAACTACCTGGAGTTGTTAACCAATTGGTCAACATTAAAGGCCATCAGTGGATACCAAATTGATAATCAATTAGTTACTAACTGCCAGCAGTAAGTAATCAGTTGGTTATTATGTTACGGACTAGTAACCATGTTCACTAGCAACATATTGGCCAGAAACCATAACATTTTTAGAATTTATCAACACATTGTTAAAAACACAAATTACAAACATCCACTACAAACTCAAAGCCACAAATACCTATTAAAACAACATAAATTAATCCAAAACAATCCACAAAACATAAAAACAATATAAAAAAAGTTCTCAAAAAATCATAACAAAACTTGTTAGATTTACCATATTTCATCATTGAATTATTGAAAAAAAAAAATCTGAAAAATTCCACAATTTCAATATCCAACTATCATCACAAACACAAACATAATACATTACGACTAGAAAATCATGTCACGACACAACAACACAACACGAACTTGACATGAAAGGATGCGAGTTAGGATTGAGAAAAAGGGGTATTATTTGATTTTGAATCGAACTCGCCTAACACAATCAAAAAATGGGTTGGGTTCAAGTCAACCTCATTGGATACAAAATTAATCCATAATAACCCGTTAAAATTTGTATCCAAATCAGAATGACCCGAAATTGACGTGAAATATGGTAATTTGGTGGCCTGACCCGAACGTAACCCGCATCACCTAAAATTAACGCACACAACCCAAACGTAACCTGCAATACCTATACATTTTTTTAATGATTTGATGAAACTCACCCCTTCTTCTGTCTAGGCCCAGCCCAACAAATACCCAACTTCCATACTTAACCTTAACTCTTCTAGTCTCCTTTCTCTTATTCTGTTGCCGCCTCACGCTCTGAGCCTCTCACCCTCACCGACTCTCTTTTCCTCTCAAAGACAGACTTGCATTCGCCTCGCCCGCCACTCTCTCTTCTTCGCAGACTCTCGCTCTGATGGCCGAGTTACGTTTCACTTCGACGCCGAGTCATTCCGTTGGCCGAGTCATTCCGAGTCTCCGACGTGGGTCTAGCGACAGAGGAGGAGAAATTTCAAGGTAAGGGTTTGACAAAATCAAATGAAATTTTGTGGAGAAATTTTCTTTTTGATAGTTTGTGGAAGAATCTTTAGTTGCGGTGGCTTGTATTTTCTGTTAGAAAACTCCTTTAGTCGAAAACTTTTCAAAAAAGATATAGCAATACTCTTCATTTATTATAATGTATTATTATGCCTCTGCACTAGGTGTAGAGTATTGGGAGATTTCATTGTTTTCTTCCAAACAAAAACATGTTCTTGGAGTTGATTTCTCTGACTAAAAAAAATTGTCCCTTTTTTACTATTTGAATGTCAAGTAATTTTTCACTTGTGTGAAGAATTATGCTCTTTTTTTTTTTTCCGTTGTATTTTTTTTAATATAAAAGGATGTGAGATTGATCTTTTATCATTTTCAGATTTTTAGTGTCACATATAAGAACCTTTTTCTTTAGGTATGACAAGAATATGAGTTTTTTGTACTAAATTTTTCTCAATTGGTCATCTGGAATTTATATTGTAATCACTAAATCAATGCTTCAATAGTCGAAGATGAAGCGAAATTAAGAGAAGACAATAGAAGTCGAACTTGGGTGGATGAAAAGAGAAGTTAACAAAGTCACCTGTCCTTGCTAATCCATTCATCTATGTAGGTGTAAGCTTTTTGTTTTTCCATTGATGTTTTCATTTTCAGATGGCAGATTTACCAATGTTGGCGGGTCACGGATCAGCGGGTTGTGAGTCATGTCGTGCAACCAACCCGAAACACACTTGTTGGCTGGTTGTGCGGGTCGTGTCATGTCAACCTGCCTACCATCAGGTCGGTTAGGGTCGAGCTTTTTTTGACCTAAGATTATGGTCGTGTCCGGTTTAATTTTAGGATTTGTGTTTTATCCGACTGAATAATCCGTGACACGAATTGTCATCTAGAATATGCAATACTTTCTTTTCTCTGTCTCCCTCTCACTCCTCTTGAGATCTCCGTCAAAAGCTGAATGGAGGAAATCCAACTGCTGCGAGGAGAGCGAGAATTGGAAAAATGATCGTCTCGAAGTAGACTAGCATTTGCGGCGGCATCACCGTGATGGAGATTGTGGTCGCGATCAAACCTGTTGTGATGTCGTACCAACATACATTCAGGATACTCATGACCATTGCTTTGTAAGACCTTGGATGTGCTAAATTGGGGTGAATCCCCAACTTCTCATTGGTCCCACGTAACTAATACATACAAACAAAAGTCCCATAACAAGAACAAAAAAAAAAAAAAAAAAAAAAAAAAAAAAGAAAAAGAAACGAACATAAATGTATTATTTATAACTCTTAATGGATAAATGAAAGGGATTGA
Source organism: Ficus hispida (assembly GCA_025413025.1). Classification (NCBI taxonomy): domain Eukaryota; kingdom Viridiplantae; phylum Streptophyta; class Magnoliopsida; order Rosales; family Moraceae; genus Ficus; species Ficus hispida. Next base: position 29,500,242 of record CM046373.1, read on the forward strand.
ATATAAAACTATTGGTACAGATTACCTATCCGCATATGAATTAGGTGGGTATGGGACTAAAAGGGAGCAGATATATGAAGTATCATCTCGTCTATTACATTCCAAAATTACATGAATAATTTATATAGATCACAAATATAACGAGGGATCGTTAAAGAAAATATAAACGTAAAAGAATTATTTTTATTGACTATCGACATGTAGGAAAAATATAAACATAAAATAATTTTTTATGGACTATCTGACAATTGACATGATGGGGCTTGAATTAATCAAAGAAGAAACTCTAATAAACGTGTGAGAAAGGTTAGAAAACGAATGAAAACGTGTTAAAGGATAAATTTTGGTAATCAGTTTGGTATTGTTTGAATTTATATTGGGACTAAATATGGTACAACTGACATGTTGACGTTTTACCTCCATTTTTAAAACTGGAATAATATGTTGCCACATTTTCGTAGTTCACAGGAGAAATTTGGTACGATTTTCAACGGAATGACGATTTATAGAAAGAAAAGGATGTAAATTCGTGGACATTCTTGATTATAACTTCTTAAAATATACCAAATTTGAATAAAATTTAAGGGTTTCAGTCCAAATTTGTCTATGGCATCATCCGTGAGATACATTTCTAGTCATGGACTGGTTTTTTAGACAAAATCAATTACAATTTAAAAGTATTAATTTTAAATAAAAGGAATTCAAGAACTCCTCATAAATTTAATTCCATAATTTAGCTTTAAGATCCATTTGGATTGTTAATTAGAGTTAAAATTTTTAAATTAGAGTAGGTTGAACTTTTAAAAACTAGTTATAATTTTTGTTGACTATTTAGAAAAAGACAAGAATCCAGTTAAAAAAATATAGTTTAATTAGAGTTAAACCGATGCGTCAAACAAAGCCTTAACTGAAAATGGAATTTTACACAAAAAAGTTTACTTTATTCTTAATCATTAGTTGAATGATGAATGCATAAAAATCAAGATATTCTTTCACAAAAAAAAAAAAAAAAAAAAAAAAAAAAGAGATACTTTTTATTTCCTTCTTAATAAGATGAAGGAAAATCTGAATAATAAAACCAAACTTAAAGATCAAAATTAATTAATAATTACCTTTCTAATTCGGAGCATGACTTTTTATTGACGCGCATCACATTGACAGAGCCTAATACAATTGCACAGACGTGCCATTTTTATGTTTCACTTTGCGTGATCCATTCACTTTTTCAGACATATTAGACAAATTTTGATAAGTTTCTTTGGGTTTTTCTTTTGTTCTTTCTCTCTTCTTCTTCTATTCTAGATAGAATTTTACAAGATGTGAAAATTAATGGTTATGGACAATGGAAAACTGTGGTTGACAGAGCCTATAACAACTTTTTTGAATTTAAGTTTGTATTTTTGGTGCCTTTGGGGTGTTGTTTCATTGTCACAATGCCGTCTTTGCCGCATTTTATTTGGCAGTTTTTTGGATGTTTAATACCGTTGGATGGATGACCTTTTATTGGCATTGGAAGCACATCACATTGACAGAGTCTAATACAATTGCACAGACGTGCCATTTTATGTTTCACTTTGCATTTTCAACTCACTTTTTCAGAAGTAGTGGATAAATTTTGATAAGTTTTTTTTTTTATTTTTTCTTTCTTTCTTTCTTTCTCTATTCTTCTTCCCCTATTCTAGATGGATTGTTGCATGAGTGAAAAGTAATGGCTACGTACAATGGAAAACTGTGATTGACAGAGCCTATAACAACTTTTTTGAATTTAAGTTTGTATTTTTGTTGCCTTTGGCGTGTTGTTTCATTGTCACAATGCCGTCTTTGCCACATTTTATTTAGCAGTTTTTTGGATGTTTAATACCGTTGGATCGATGACCTTTTATTGGAAGCACATCACATTGACAGAATATAATACAATTGCACACATGTGCCATTTTTATGTTTCCCTTTGAATTATCAATTCACTTTTTCAGACGTAGTAGATAAATTTTGATAAGTTTCCTTTATTTTTTCTGTCTCTCTTCTTCTTCTTCTATTCTTGATATAATGTTGCAGGATTTGAAAAGGAATGGTTATGGACAATGGAAAACTGTGATTGACGGATCCTGTAACTACTTTTTTGTATTTAAGTTTGTATTTTGGTGTCTTTGGGGTGTTTTTTTTTGTTGTCACAGTGGTGTCTTTGCCACATATTTTATTTGGCGGTTTTTTGAATGTTAAATACCATTGGATAGGTGACTTTTTTTTGGCATGGGAAGCACATCACATTGTGGCAGGCTAGGCCTTAGTTTTTGTAGATTAATTTATGAAACTAAAGATTTTCTTTTTGCTATAAAATTTATTTTACAGAGACAGTGAATTATAAGAATGTCCTTGTTTGTTTTTGTAACTTTGATTAAAATGATGTGCTTGTTATTCTTGTTGTGATCATAGCTTGTTTGAGTATCATTGTTAGACATGTAGTTTTCTTCTCATCCAAATGGGAAGAAATCTCTACCAGTTGTACCCAATATCACAATCAAACTTCAAGTCTTTTTGTTCAAAACTGGAGTCATGATTCATTGATTATGCTCTTCAGTGTTTTTGTCAAACATTGTTTGTTTTGTGGTAAATATATATATATATATATATATATATATGTCTTTATAATCTTCCTCAAACTGAGCTACTTACGGTTTTAGATTTGGTGAAATTTAATTGTTTGTATTACATACTAAAATGCCCATTTATATGCAATTAAACTAACGGTCCTTGTTACGTTCTTTTATATGCTAGGTAATCAAGAATTCTCAAAAGACTCTTTCCAACAAAGAAAAGGTCACAAGCACAAAGTGTTCAAATGATCCATCAAGCATCAACAAGCAATTTCAATACACGGATAAAAGAGTTGCAATTCAAATCAACTTCTGATAAAAAAAAACCATAACTTATTATTATTTTTAATTGTTCTATAATGCTACTGTTTACTTCATAGTCTATATTGAATAATCACATCTATAGCTAACATTAATTTGGTAGTGTATATTCAAAGTCAATAACAATGAATAGAATGCATTATTTATGTAGTATCAAAGTCAATAACAATGTGACATAGAATGCATATTTTAAATATCGATGGAATTTATAATTGAATATCAAAGAATCAAACTATATAAATGTAGTAAACCCCACAATATATCCGTTACATGGTTGATACTATCTCTTGTAGAAAGAGATACAAAAACATAGATACAAAAGTTAGCTCATTTTGTGCTTGGTTTGTGGTGGTACAAGCTACATTGTTTATGTACACAATGAGCCAAGACATTTTGATACTTAAAAAAAAAAAAAAAAAAAAAAGAGGAGTAAGTGGTTTGTCCTATGTTTGATCAGAAAGTATGATTTGAGAATTTGCATGCTCCTTGTCTGATGCAGTTGAAGTGGATTCATTTGTTGGAACATGAGCTGATCTAGTTGGAGTATCATCAAATATGGAATAAATAGTGAATATTGTTTTAGGTGGACCTTGTTGTTGATACTTTGTGCTTTTGATGAACACTATGCACTCTTTGTTGGTTGAGAGAGTCTTATGAGCCTTCTTGATTACCTAGCATAAAAAAAGAACGTAACAAGGATCATTAGTTTAATTGCATATAATGGGCCTTTTAGCATGCAATACAAACAATTAAATTTCACCAAATCTAAAAAAGTGATGTCTCTTTTTACAAGGGATAGTAACAATCATGTAATGGTTATATTGTGGGGTTTGGTATATTTATATAGTTCGATTATTTGATATTCAATTTATAAGTTCCATCTACTATTTTTAAATTAATTCATTCTATGTTACATTGTACTTTGAATACTACACTACCATATTAAATTGTTAGCCTATAAATGTGATTTATTCAATTATATATTATGAAGCTAAACGAGTAAAACAAGTAACTCGTTAAAAAAAAAAAAAAAAAAAAAAAAAGAAAAAAAGAGGTATTTAGATACATTTGCATTGCTTTCCTAATAGCAATATATCTTTTGATGACAAATTATAGTATGGTAAAAACTTGAGCAACTCTTTCAATAAACTTTGAATAAGGAATTTGATGAAGAATTAGGAAGATAGCAACTTAATAGGGATATGGTTATTTTAGTAAAATTTGATTAAAGAATTATTGATGAAGAATAAAACATGGTGTGAATCTATTAGATTGCTGATTTCTTGAAATCAATTTTCTTATCTCATTCGTTTTAAATATATATATATATAATAATATATACACACACGTATATGAAAGCAACTTGAAAAGAATGAACAGTATAATAATAGATGTCGTAATATAAGTTTTTAATGACAAATTATAAGAGCCATCGTTATAAAGATTTTTGTACAAATTTCATTATTACTTTCTGAAATTTGAAAACCGATAAAAATGCTCAATGAATTATGAAATGTTATCATCTTTCACTACTAAAAATTCGGATTCCACGACGGAGCTTCCACGATAGTTTTTAAAAAACGGTCGTAGAAAGTTAGGCAAAAACACGGAGCGGAACACAATTTTCAAAAACTGTCGTGGAAGCCGAAGCTTCCACGACGGTCTCCAAAAACCGTCGTGGAAGGCCGTGCTTCCACGACGGTCTCCAAAGACCGTCGTGGAAGCATCGATGCTTCCACGACGGTCTTTGGAGACCGTCGTGGTAGTTCCCAAAAATTAAAAAAAAAATTTTGAAAAAAGACCCTACCACGACGGTTTTCCTAATAACCGTCGTGGTAGGTGTTAAGGCGAGATTTTTGAAAATTTTTGAATTAAATTCAATTTTTTGGAACATGTATTAAAACCCAAAAAATACCCCATTTCCCACCCCATTACATTTCTAGCATTTTTCACTTTTTCACTCTCTAATACACACTCTAACTCCATACCCAAAGCCACTCAATTTCTCCCTCCATTTCTCTCTCTCCGCTCCCTCCCTACTTAAAATCTCCAAAAACTCTTTCTATCTCACCGCTCCTCTTCACTCTATCTCACCTCTCAAATTTTTCTCTTAGCTCCATTCTCCGACGGCCTCCTCCACTACTCATGCGGCCTCCTCCATTCTCCGACGGGTCCACCAAGGAACTCACGTAGCTTTCTCTCTCTCTTTCGCCGTATTCCACCTTACCCACACTCAACAAGCCGGTAAGTTGTAGTGTATATTGCTTGGGTAATGTACGGTTTTGGAATTTTTCGTCCAAAATGTTGATTTTATTGATTGTGGTTGTTGATTGTGAATTTTCCATCCAAAATGTTGATTTTGTAGGTTGTTGAGTTGGGAATATTCAGTCCGAAATGGCCAAAATCGTCCCCTACATTTTCGGTGATTGTTCATTGTGGTTGTATTTTAGATTGAATTAAATTGGTTGGGTAAGGTACGGATTTGGGAATTTTAGATTGAATTAAATTGGTTGGGTAAGGTACGGATTTGCAAATTCGTTTCATTTCTTCAAAAACATTTAAACCACAAAATCAACACTTTTTTCTGGTAATTTTCCAGAAAAAAGTGTTAATTTTGTGGTTTAAATGTTTTTGAAGAAATGAAACGAATTCGCAAAATTTTTTTTTCGTTGTTACCTACCACGACGGTTTTTTGGAAAAACCGTCATGGTAGGTTTAGATACCACGACGGTTTTTGCGTAAAACCGTCGTGGTATGTCCTTAAATGTCCATATTTAGGTCCTATTTTTGCCCATTCCACGATGGTTAAAAAACCGTCGTGAAATCTGAAAAGATTCCGCGATCCTCGATTCACGACGGTTAAAAAACCGTCGTGTATCTATATTCTGTAGTAGTGTTTGTTTCTTCTGTTAATTAAATGAATGGAATTATTGATATAGAAACAATTAGAATGTAATTTAATAAGGACAAATTTCATTTTTGTCCCGTGAACTTTAATATTTTGGTTGCTTTGCCCCCCCAAACTTTAAAAACTGGTGATTATACCCCTCAAGTTTTACACAATTAGCAAGAATGTCCCTCAAACTTTAAACCATTAAAAAAAGTATCTCTTATTTCATATTTTGGTCATATAAGGCTTGGAAAAGCTTTATTTTTGTCCCTAAATTTTACTAAATTTATAACTTTACCCCTAAACATTGAAAACTAGCTTATACCTCTCGACCTTTAAATTGTTAGCAAAATCATTCATATTTCGTGCACTTAAAACTGATGTGGCGTTAGTATAAGGTTAATTTAAATTAGAATCTTTATAATTACAAAAATAACCTAAAAATCTATCAAAATTTAAGGGATCTAAAAATAGAAGTTCCATTATTATTATTATCATTGTTTTTCTTGTAATGACTTCAATATTAAAAACAAATCTTATGGATACATTCATCATTTTTAGGCTTCGGTATATTGACTTTGTGTTTGTTTTTTGTTTTTTAAATCCTTTTTGGTGTTGTTTGCATTCATAAGATTTACTTTTAAAATTGAAGTCATTACAAAGACCAAAAATAGAAATAAAAATAAAAAAACGACCACAACAAATTAAAGAACTTTTCTATTTAGATTTTTTAAATTTCAATAGATTTTTAAGATTGTTTTTGTAAATATAATGATAATAGTTCCAAATCGTGGACAAAGTATAAGTGGTACAAGCACTTTAAGGGACAAAAATAAAGTTTTTTCAAGTCTTATATGGTAAAAATATGAAATAAGGGATATTTTTACTAGTGATTTAAAGTTCTAGCGGCATCTTGCTAACAATTTAAAGTTTGAATGGTATAAATATTATATTTCAAAGTTCAGGGGATGAAGTTACAAAATCATTAAAGTTCAGGAGACAAAAATAAAGATTGTTTGTCCTTATTAAATGATACTTTAGTTGTTATCATGTCAGTAATTCGATCCATTAATTCACTGATGGAAGAAGCAAAAATGATAAGATTCATAACTCATGAAGCATTTATGTCAATTTTCAAAATTTAGATAGCAAAGTTACAAGAATACCAAAATTCAGGAGTAAAAATAAAATTTGTCCAAGTTTTTTTTATGTCAACGTTAAAGTACACGCAACAATAGCCTTGGACGTTTTATAACATTCTTATATATTCCACATGTAGATCAACACTTTTCATGATGCATTTAGATATCATCGTCAAATATGGTTTTTGTTATTGTGTCATTCTTTTAAATAGAAGATAATAGACAATCAAGATCAAGGCAAGATTAAGTATCCAAATTAGGCTGGCATCTAAAATATTAACCCACTCTCATACCAAATTAAGTTTAAAGGAAAAGAAAATGAAGAAATTACAATCTCAATGCACAAGCTAATAACCACATAACTAGTAGAAACTAATGTTAGAAGGTTAACTCAAAAATACATCTTTAAAAATTAAATTCTTATAATAGACTTCATTAAAAACCATTGGATAAATGTAAAATTACCCTTAAACTAGGTTTTGCACCTGAAAATGGAATCTATATACTCGGTCATAATAAGTTTTATTATTATTTTTTTAAAGCTACGGAGCAGCAACGAAAAGTCTAAAATTGGATATTTTAGGGCAAGTGGAACAGTCTTAGAAGATGTTCAACTATATAAAAAAACTAGTAGAGCAAGTGGAACTATTTTAGAAGATATTCAACTATATGATTAAAAAAAAAAAAAGCAAGTAGACTTCAAAGAGCGGAAATATTCTTATACATGTTGCCATTGTTATGATTTTATGGGATTTTATTGTGATTTTATTCTTTTGCTTCAATTATGTAAGAGTTTGATTTTTAGTGTCAATTCGCAATGAAATTTTTGTTACTGTTCATTGTAGATTGTTCTCGGTGAAGTATTTATTCAGAAAAGACATGAAGATTTTACTTTTATTGTATGTTTGGTAAATGAGAAATTGAGCAAGAAAGTGCTTATCGATGGTTAACCTGCTCTGATAAATTTTGTTTACTTAGAGTTCGTCTCATAATAAAACAGTTAAATCAGTCATATTTAGTATAATCTAATCAGTAAATAACTAATAAAATATTTTTTTCTACAAGTGTTCATTCAACTTATGATTTGCAATGAAATTTTTGTTATTGTTCATTGTAGATTGTTCTCGGTGGAGTATTTATAATTTGTTTAACATTGTCAACAAGGCACAATACGTTTGGTAACTGAGAAATTGAGCAAGAGTGTGCTCGATGGTTAACCTGCTCCGATATATTCTTGTTTATTTAGGTTACATCATAGCTAAGAAAACTGTTGAATTAGTCATATTTTGTTTAATTTAATCAGCAAAGAACTATTAAAAAAAATAGTAAATAACTAATAAAATATTTTTATTACAAGTATTCATTCAACTTATATTAGTTATATATAAGTGCTCACTCAACTTTAAACAATTAGTATATTCAAAACGAGGGGATTTAATAACTAATTACACTAATATATATTTTGTATACTTTGTATTGAAGTAGAGCCGCGCCATCAGCGACCACATTAATCAAAAGTAAAAAAGTTGAATAATAATATGAGAAAAAATAATAAGACAAGTAGACGAGTAAAAGTCAATAGAAATATCCACAATATCATTGCCGTGGGCTTAGCTTACAAGCGATAATACTGAACCTAAAAAAATAAAAATAAAAAAGTTATGCGTACCATGCTCCTATAAATTCCGAAGCTGAGGAAGCACTTGTGTTCAAACATTTTCCTATCTCTCATATATTTTGTGTACTTTGTTTTGAAGTAAAGCCGTCATCAGTGACCACATTAATCAAAAGGAAAAAAATTGAATAATAATATGAGAAAAACTAATAAGACAAGTAGACGAGTAAAAGTCAATAGAAATATCCACAATATCATTGCCATACATGGAGATCTCAATCTCTTTTAGCTCGTTTTACTTTTTTTTTTTTTTTTTTTTTTTTTTTTTTTTTTTATTGTTGTTTTCAATTGACATACATGGAGCTCTCAATCTCTTTCTCTTCTCTTAAACCACCAGCTATTCTCCCTCAACGTTGCAAGTCCTCCTCCTATGACAATAGGGTGACTTGCTTTAAGCCTATAACTAAAAATATCAAATATTCCTCCAACTTTCCTTCAAAACACTCGACCAATAGATTGATCTTGCCTTTGGGGCTTAATGGTAAGAGTAAGCAAGATAGGCCTAATATCATCCAGGTATATATCTATATCTATATATATGTGTATATTATATTACATTCGTTTTTACAACTTATAACATGGCACGTTTATAAAAAAAAAAAAAAAAAAAATCAATAATTGAAGCCTCTTTATATCAATATTTGCAAAGTAGGTATTTGTTGAACTTTTTAAGTATATGCCGCCGGAAGATAAAACAAAACCGCATAATTCTTTCCTTGGCTTGAAGATATTGGGGGGGACTCTGACACTGAATCCAAGATGCGATGTCTCTTAACCAAAAAAAAAAAAGAAAAGAAAAAAAAAAAGAAGATGCCTCTTTCTACAAGAGATAGTGTCGGCCATGTAACGATATATTGTGGGGTTTACTAAATTTATATAATTTGATTCTTTGATATTCAATTATAAGTTCCATTGACTATTTTTAAAATAATGCATTCTATGTCACATTGTAATTGACTTTGAATACTACACTACCAAATTAAATTGTTAGCCTACAGATGTGATTTATTCAATTATAGGTTATGAAGCTAAACGAGTAAAAAAGTAGAAGGTCCATAGAACCCCAAAAAAAAAAAAAAAAAAGTGGCGTCTCTTTCTACAAGGGATAGTATCAATCATGTAATGGATATATTGTGGGGTTTACTACATTAAATAGTTTGATTTTTGATATTCAATTTATAAGTTCCATCGACTATTTTTAAATTAATGCATTCTATGTTCATTGTACTTGACTTTGAATACTACACTACCAAATTAAATTGTTAGCCTATAGATATGATTTATTCAATTATAGATTATGAAGCTAAACGAGTCAAATAAGTAGCACGTCCATAGAACCAAAAAAAAAAAAAAGATGATGTCTCTTTCTATAAGGTATAGTATCAACCATGTAACGAATATATTGTGGGGTTTACTACATTTATATAGTTTGATTCTTTGATATTCAATTAGAAGTTCCATGGACTATTTTTAAAATAATGCATTCTATATTTCTATGTCACATTGTAATTGACTTTGAATACTACACTACCAAATTAAATTGTTAGCCTATAGATGAGATTTATTCAATTATAGATTATGAAGCTAAACGAGTAAAAAAGTAGCAAGTCCATAGAACCCAAAAAAAAAAAAAAAAAAAAGTGATGTCTCTTTCTACAAGGGATGGTATCAACCATGTAATGGATATATTGTAGAGTTTACTACATTTATATAGTTTGATTATTTGATATTCAATATATAAGTTCCGTCGACTATTTTTAAATTAATGCATTCTATGTTACATTGTACTTGACTTTGAATACTACACTACCATATTAATATTTTTTGCTTTAAAGGTTTTCTTTTTTTATATTTCAATTTTAATTTTGCTTATTGTATGTGATCATACAAATGAATAATAACAACTTTTTCTATATCCATGATTAGCAACTTGGGTTATAGATGACTTCATTATTATTATTATTATTTGTTTTTCCTATTATTATTTCTTTAACGAACACACACACACACATACACATAATCACTCTCTTTGTACATGTAACATGTACATATATACACATATAAACATATGTAACTATATATTTTATACAACAACAACGACCACAGCAAATTAAAGGAACTTTTATATTTAGATTTTTAAAATTTCAATAGATTTTTAAGATTGTTTTTGTAAATATAATGATTACTATAATCGTTCCACATCAATTTTAGGTGGACAAAGTATAAGTGATTTTGCTAATAGTTTAAAGGTTGAGAGGTATAAGCACTTTAAGGAACAAAAATAAAGTTTTTGCAAGTCTTATATGGCAAAAATATCATGAAACAAGGGGTATTTTTGCTAGTGATTTAAAGTCCATGTGGCATCTTGCTAATAATTTAAAGTTTGAGTGATAGAAATACTAGTTTTCAAAGTTTAGTACACAAAGTTATAAGATTATTAAAGTTCAAGAGATAAAAATAAAGGTTGTTTGTCCTTATTAAATGACATTTTAGTTATTGTCATGTCAGCAATTTAATCCATTAATTAACTGATAGAAGGAGCAAAAATGATAAGATTCATGACTCATGAAGCATTTATATCAATTTTCAAAATTTAGATAGAAAAGTTACAAGAATACCGAAATTCAGGAGTAGAAAAAAAATTTGTCCCAGTTTTTTTATGTCAACATTAAAATACACGCAACTATAGCCTTGGACGTTTTATAACATTCTTATCTATTCCACACGTAGATCAATGTTGTGAAACACTTTTCATGATGCATTTAGATATCATCGTCAAATGTGGTTTTTGTCATAGTGTCGTTTTTTTTTTTTAAATAGAAAATAATAGACAATTAAGATCAAGGCAAGACTAAGTATCCAAACTAGGTTGGTACCTAAAATCTTAACCCACTCTCATACCAAAATAAGTTTAAAGGAAACAAAAAAATGAAGAAATTACAATCTCAATAGGAAATTCTACACAAACTAATAACCACAAAACTAGTAGAAACTAATGCTAGAAGATTAACTAAAAAATATATCTTTAAAAATTAATTTTTATAATACACCTTATTAAAAGTCGTTGTATAAATGTAAAATTACCGTTAAATTAGATTTTGCATCTAAAAATGGAATCTATATACTTGGTGATAATCAGTTTTTTTTTTTTTTTTGTTTTTTTTTTTTTTTTTTGTTTTTTTTTTTTTTTTTTCTAAAAGCTACATAGCAGCAACGAAAAGTTTAAAATTAGATATTTTACGGCAAGTGGAACTGTCTTAGAAGATGTAAGCTATATATGAAAGCTATTAGAGCAAGTGGAACTAGTTTAGAAGATATTCAACTATATGAAGAAGAAAAAACAAAAAAAAAAAAAACAAGTCGACTTCAAAGAAATTTTATTGTGATTTTATGGTATTTTATTGTGATTTTATCCTTTTGCTTCAATTATGTAAGAGTTTGATTGTTAGTGTCAATTCGCAATGAAATTTGTGTTACTGTTCATTGTAGATTGTTCTCAGTGGAGTATTTATTTGTTTGATATTGTCAACAAGACAGAAGAACCATGAAGATTTTACTCTTATTGTATGTTTGGTAAATGAGAAATTGAGCAAGAAAGTGCTTGATGGTTGACCTGCTCTAGATATGTTTTCTTTACTTAGAGCTTGTCTCATAATAAAACTGTTAAATCAGTCATAATCAGTGTAATTTAGTCAGTAAATAACTAATTAAATATTTTTTCTACAAATGTTCATTCAACTTATAATTTGCAATGAAAATTTTGTTATTGTTCATTGTAGATTGTTCTCGATGGAGTATTTATAAGTTTTTTTAACATCGTTGACAAGGCACAAGAGCCAAGAAGATTTTACTTTTATATACGTTTGGTAACTGAGAAATTGAGCAAGAATGTGCTCGCTGGTTGACCTGCTCCGATATGTTCTTGTTTATTTAGGTTACTATCATAGCTAAGAAAACTGTTGAATCAGTCATATTTTGTTTAATTTAATCAGCAAGGAACTATTCAACAACAAAAAATCAGTAAATAACTAATAAACTATTTTTATTGCAAGAATTCATTCAACTTTTATTAGTTATATAAAAGTGTTCGTACAACTATATACAACTAGCATATTCAGAAGCAGGGGATTTAATAACTAATTACACTAATATATATTTTGTAGTATACTTTGTTTTGAAGTAAAGCTGTCATCAGCGACCACATTAATCAAAAGGAAAAAAATTGAATAATAATATGAGAAAAACTAATAAGGCAAGTTGAGGAGTAAAAGTCAATAGAAATATCCACAATAAAACTAATAAGGCAAGTTGACGAGTAAAGTCAATAGAAATATCCACAATATCGTTGTCAGGGGCTTAGCTTATAAGCGATAATACTGAACCTAATTAGATCCAAGAATGTTGAATTCCAATTCTCTTATGGTACTCAAATTAAAAAAAAAAAAAAAAAAAATTATGCGTACCATGCTCCTATAATTTCCGAAGCCCAGGAAGCACTTGTGTTCAAACATTTTCCAACCTGTCATTTTCTTTTACCTCGTTGTACTTTTTTTTGTGGTAGTCTTCAATTGGCATAAATGTCGCTCTCAATCTCTCACTCTTCTCTTAAACCATCAGCTTTTCTCCATCAACGTTGCAAGTCCTCCTCTTATTACAATAAGTTTGCTTGCTTTAAGCCTATAACACAAAATATACATAAAACATTCCTCCAACTTTCCTTCAAAACAATCCGCCAATAGATTGACCTTGCCTTTGGGGCTCTATGGTTAAAGTAAGCAATATGGGTGTAACATCATCCAGGTATATTTCTACACCTATATACATGTATATATATTATATTATATTATATTCGTTTTGTCCACTTATAGCATGGCACGTTACTTTTCAGTATTGACATAAATGCAAAATTTTGTACAAATTTATTAATTGTCCAATTGGTTTTCTTTGCACATTCAACTTATCACGTACTGAACCAAATGGTGTTATAGGCAAGTGCACAGGCCGGACGCGATGATTCCGATTCGACGGTACGTACCAAAGTTTTACGCTTTGGATTTGCTTCGTTTAAATTCACCAGGCCCTATACAATGTACCATGTAATAGCATCGACCATGTAAGTGAATTATCACTCGCAACTAGATGCGAAAAATAAGCAGCATTCTTTTGTTTTTGAACCAAACTGGGTCGTAGTTATAATCGAGTTTCTTACTTTTCTTGTGTAGTTGTTTATTTGCAAGAGTGTTGTTTGAGAACCCACAATTATTTACATGGTCTCTCTTGCCTAAGGCATTCTCCGGTCTAATTGCCATTTTGCTCGTGAATGCTTGTTGCACTGGCATTAATCAGATTTACGATGTCGGCATTGATAGGTAAGTTTAATTCTCATGTATGCATAACTGTGTATCAACATCATTTCAGAGTTACATTAGAAGTAATATTACTTGAAACAGTGTCTAAACCTAAATCTAAAGAATATGTAATTTTAAATTTAAAAAAAAAATTTAGTCACAATATTTTTATGACACTTTAAGTCATAACATTTTTATGTGACTAAATGTCATTTTTTGTGATAAAAATTGTGAATAAAAGTGACATTTAGTTATACAAAAATATCGTGACTAAAAATATTATAAATAAATATTGTGACTAAAAGTTTTTTTTTTTTTTTTTTGTTTTGTAGTGAACATTTGTAACGTCCCATGTTAAAATTTTTCTTTTGTCTACAAGTAAAAGGATATATAGCTATACATATTGGCCTTTGGTTCATTATTTATGTTCCTGACAATCACAATGATTTAAAAAAGATATCCAAATTGGGAAATATGAAAAAAAAAAAAAAGAAAAAGGAAAAGAAAGGTAATAGTTTTTTTATTTTTATTTTTATTGAATTAGGAGAGTAATTATATATTGAATTATTTAGTGCAACATTTGTCTTCTAAAATGAAACACAAATGAAATTTTACACAGTTTTTTTTTTTTTTGGTTGAATAGTTGACACAGAGCCTTTTATCTTATAATTATGTCTTTATGTTATATTTTCAGGGTAAACAAGCCTTATTTATCTATATCATCAAGGGGAACTTTCGTTAAAACAAACATGTTTCTTGGTCATATTTGCTGCAGTTTCTGACTTATTAATTTTGCGGTTGATGAATGCTGACCTCACCACTACTACTCTCTATTGCCTTGGTCTTTTGATGTCCACCTTCTACTCAGCTCCTCCCATTAGATATAAGCGATCTTCCGTTGTCACATCTATTCTCAATTCTTTGGTATTATTATTTTCTTCCCATCCATCAAGTGTTTGACTGAAATTATCTTTTAATTAATAAACTTTTTAGGGTCATTGGACATTTTGTAGTGCTCTAAAAATAAAAAATGATTTAGAAAACACTATCGTCTTTCCATTAAAAAAAAAAAAAGACTGGGATGTCGAGTATAGAAATTAGTTTCAAACCAAAAAAAAAAAGTCGAGAAATTAGCAAGAGACCTTATAAGACACACAGAAGTAAAGTACTTTATTTGATAATCATGAGAATATTTAATATGAAACACACCGTTATTAGTTCTAGATATATATGTTTTTGCAGTGTTTTTTTTTTTTTTTTTTATGGGAAATCCCTCCAACGTAATATCACATGTCTTCAACATCATATTAAAATAAGTGAAACGCGACTGCGATTCAAGAATAATTAGATATGACAAAAGTAAACATATGCAGGTGGGTGGTATTCTTCACAATGTTGGCATACTTTATGCCACCAGAGCATCTCTTGGACTTCCATTTCAGTGGAGGTGCGTAACAATTTTTTGGAAACAAAAATTCTTTTTTTTTTTTCCCTGTTTCGTCTCTCTATCTTCCAAATGTACTTTTGACATATTATCTCGATAATTATGGATTCAGATAACTTTCAGTTAGTGGATCAAAACTTTTATCATTAATAGCTCTTAAATTAGTCAAATAATTATAAGCTGAACTTTCGTTTATAGGTTGCTTGACATTTTCGTACATATGGAATATAAAATAGTAGTTGATTTCATTAATAGTTATTAATTTCCCATTGGTTAACTCACTAGTACGTAGTTGAGTATGACAAATGGTACTATTATTTTTGTTCTATTTCTTAATTAATACTTCGATATCTAGGTGTTATATCAACGTTGACATTATCAATAGTTAACAAATGATAACGACAAACAAAACCAATGAAAGATGAGCACCAATTCATAAGAGTGCATTTATGGTTCAACACATTTTCTTCGTATTTTAGCTTATAGGTATACATAATTCAACTTTTCCTAAAAATCTAATTTTTTTTTGTTTTTTGTTTTTTTGTTTTTGCTTTTCAATTTGCCGTGCAGTCCTCCAATTGTTTTTATCACCACCTTTACGGGACTCTTGTTTCTGGTTATTAACAACATAAAAGTAAAGACTTTGATAGATTGATAAAATAATAGTTTCATATATTTGCATTAAAAAAGAATCGAATATATATACAAGAGTCAAGAGTCTGTACCAGGCAACTAATCTTCTCTAAGTTAGGAAATACAACAATAAGGCAAGAATATAGAACAGGAAACTAATCTCCTATAATTAGAAATTATTCTAGAACGTATATTGCAATTAGTTACACGTATCTTTATTATGCCCCCGCAAGATGGAGCACCGGGAGGTGACGCCAATCTTGGACAGCAGTTGGTGAAAGCGAGAGCGAGGAAGAGGTTTGGTGAGTGCATCAGCTAACTGATCAGCAGAGGAAACATGGGCAACCCGAAGAGAACCCCCTTCAACTTGTTCACGTATGAAGTGCTAGTCGAGAGCAACATGTTTCATGCGAGAATGGAAAACAGGATTGGAACAAAGATTTGTCGCACCAACATTATCACAATAAATGACCGGTTGTTGAGGTAAGATGACATGAAGCTCTGTGAGAAGCGAACAGATCCAACGAATTTCAGCAGCAGTGGTAGCAACAGCACGATACTCGGCCTCAGTAGATGAGCGGGCCACCGTCCGTTGTTTCTTTGAACTCCAAGAGATAGGATTGCTACCAATGTAGATGAGATATGCACTCGTGGAAGTAAAATCATCTTTGTTACCAGCCCAGTCAGCATCCGAGAAAGCATGGAGAGCTAACGATGATTTCCGAGAAAGGACAACCCCATGATCAATAGTGCCGCAGAGGTACCGAAGTAAACGTTTGACGGCAATCCAATGTTCAGTCCTGGGGCAAAGCATGAATTGAGACAACTTGTTGACTGTGTAAGCAATGTCCGGGCGGGTGAGAGATAAGTATTGGAGACCACCAACAAGAGCCCGGTAGGCAGCGGGATTAGAGATGGATGAGCCAGAGTGAAGCGTAAGAGTTGGAGAAGTGGCAAGTGGCGTAGACACTGCTTTGGCACCAATCATGTGAGAGCGAGAGAGAAGATCATGGATGTAACGCCGCTGGGAAAGGAAAATGCCATGCGGATGAGGAATAACTTCAACCCCAAGAAAGTAGGTTAATGAACCAAGATCTTTGATGGAGAATCTGGTGGAGAGAAGAGTGATGAACTGTTGGACAGTAGTGTCATTGTTCCCTGTGATAATAATGTCATCAACATAGACCAATAGATAGATCATGATGTCAGAGGTGTTGTAGACAAATAGGGATGTGTCGGCATGGGAGTTGGTGAAGTCGGAAGTGACAAGAAAGTGACGCAGCTCATGGTACCAGGCACGTGGGGCTTGTTTGAGACCGTAGATTGCTTTTCGGAGTTTACAGACATGATGAGGGTGGTCGGTGTCAAGAAAACCCTGTGGTTGTGCCATAAAGACATCCTCAGAAAGAGACCCTTGAAGGAAAGCATTGTTAACATCAAGTTGGCGTAGCGACCAACCATGCATGACGGCAAGAGAGAGAACAAGTCGAATTGTAGTTGGTTTGACAACAGGACTAAAAGTGTCATGATAGTCAACACCCGGGCGTTGATGGAACCCTTTGGCAACGAGACGAGCTTTGTACCTATCAATAGAACCATCAGACAAGCATTTAGTGCGAAAAATCCACTTACAACGAATGGCATTTTGAGAAGGATGAGAGGGAACAAGGTCCCATGTCCCGTCCCGAGCAAGAGCATCAAACTCCTCAGACATGGCCTGACGCCATTTGGGATCGCGGATGGCCTGAGTCACGGTAGATGGTTCAAGGTTAGGATTGGTAGAGAGTTGAGCAGTGAGATTGAGTTTTTGGAACGGGTAACTATACCCGATTGGGAAGGAGGTATGGGCGTTGGATCTGGTGGCTGTGGGGAGTAGGGAGGAGGTGTGGGCGTAGGAGTTAGTGGCTGTGGGGATTCATGAGAGGAAGTGGAGACAACAATGGAAGGGTGGTTGTCAGGGCGTGGGGATAAGGGAGAGGGGAGGGATAAGGTCGGGGATGGAAGAATGGTGGTGGAGGTGGTCGTGATGGTGTGAGTAGAATCCGCATGAGGGGCAGGTTCGAGAGTGAGAGATGGTGTGATGGCGACCGGAGACGACAACTTAGAAGAGACCCAAATGGAGGATGTGGAAGATGATGGACGGGGAAGAGTAGATTGAATGTTGATGAAAGGAAAAATGGACTCAACGAATTTAACGTGATGAGATATGTAAAGGCGTGAGGTGACCGGATCAAGGCATAGATATGCACTTTGAGTGGAGGAGTAGCCAAGAAAGACACATGGAGTGGACCGAGGAGCTAGTTTGTGTGTTGAGTATGGGCGTAACCACGGATAGCATAGACACCCAAAGCTCCGAAGTTTGGAGTAATTGGGTGATGTACCGAAAAGTTTGACATATGGTGAGAAGAGTTGAAGTATGGGAGTGGGTAAACGATTTATGAGGTAAACTGCAGTGGAAAAGGCATATGACCAATATGACAGTGGCATGCATGCATGGGAGAGAAGGGACAGACCTGTTTCTACGATATGACGATGACGTCGTTCAAAATAGCCATTATGTTCAGGAGTATGTGGAGGAGATGTTAAGTGAGATATGCCAGTAGAGCAAAGATAGGATGTGAGGGCTTGATATTCTCCCCATTATCTGAGTAGAATGTGATGATTTTTCTTTTGAAGTAGTTTTCGACAAGGGATTTGAAACGAACAAAGACGTCATGAACATCAGATTTTCTTTTTAAAGGATAAAGCCAAATATACTTGGTGAAATGGTCAACAAAAATTACATAATATTTAAAGCCATCAACTGAGTGGACCGGGGAGGTCCACACATCAGAAAAAAATAATTTCAAGTGGAGAATTAGAACCAAGAGTAGAAACAGAAAATGGTAATTTGTGACTTTTATTGCATTGACATGCATTACAGTTAAAATTCATGGAAGATGGATTAGAGACATCTAAGTGAAAAGCAGAAACAATATGCCTAAGAATGGACAATGACGGATGACCTAAACGATGATGCCACGCAGACGAAGTGGTCTTGACACTAGAGAAGGCAACCAACGGAGAAGATGGGAGAGAGGAAACCGGCCATTCATACACACCATCCTTAGTCCGACCCTGCAGAAGGATTGCCCCCGTGTGAAGATCCTTCCCAAGAAATGAATGGGGTAAGAATTCAATGGAAGTGTTATTGGTATTGCAGAATTGAGAAATAGAAATAAGATTGCGATGCATGGTAGGAACACAAAGCAAGTTAGTAAGAGAAAAATTATTGGATGGAGTGTGTAGAGATATAGAACCAGTGTGAGAAATGGGGAGACCCGTGCCATCACCGATCACAACGTCGTCATTCCCTGAGTAAGGAGTATGAATGGAGAGATTACTCAAGTCGGTGGTGACATGGTGTGATGCACCACTATCAAGGAGCCAATTAGAGCCGTCGGAGTGGTCTGTAATGGCGACATTGGCACGCGATTGCCATGGTGCCGGAGCATTGGGTTGCCATGAGTTCGGAGATCGGGCCGGCCATTGACGAGGTGCACGTGACTGCGAAGTGGACTGTGGGGTCATTGGTATGAGGCGAAATAGAGGACATTGTTGAACCGTGTGTCCTTGAGTGCGACACCCTTGACACTTGCCAAGGTATGGCCTAGAAGGAGAGCGATCGGACCTTGCGGTGGAGTTGGGTGATGTATGTCCCCAAGGGCGTTGATGGCCGGAACTATTTGGTCGGGAATTGGACCGAGTTGATGCTGGATTGGCAGAGATGGGAAGAGGAGTGGAAGTGACGGGAGGAGGACGTAAGGATAATTCCTTGTTAATCAGCTTCTCATGTAGCTCTTCAAATGATATTGTTGTGTCACGTGCATTGATGACATCAGCAATAGGTTTATAGTCATCATCAAGACCATCAAGAATCTTCTCAATGATGTCTTCGTCGTCCATGGGCTTGCCAAGCATAGCAAGTTCGTCCGTGCGAGTTTTTATAAACTGCATGTATTCGGAGATTGTTTGTGACCCCTTTGTCGCCTGCTTAATTTGATCCTTAATCTGCTTGATGTGTCCACGAGACGGCCGGGCATATGTGTTGGCGAGAGTCATCCAAACTTCACGAGACGTTTTGGATTGAGTGATAAGAGGTATTAGAGTCGGAGATATGGACCCCACTAATGCTCCAAAGATTAATTTGTCTTGACGGAGCCAAGTCACATATTCGGGATTAGGGCTGGGAGCGTTATTGATGGTGGTTGTGGTAGGAGGTGGTGAAAAAGATCCATCGATGAACTGTTGCAGTCCGTAACCAATAAGAATAGCTTCAATTTGTTGCTTCCAAGATAGATAGTTGGTGGATGTGAGTTTCACAGAGTTGTGTATAGTAATGGCAATAAGAGGTTTTGTGGGTTCTTGAGTGTTGGGTATGAGAAGTTGATTGTTTTCAGTGGACATGGTTGAAGAATACTCTAGCGGAGTAGCGGAAGGCTGGCGCGGCGGCGCTGAGACTAGGGCGTTGGGAAGTTTAAGATTGACGGTAGAGAGAAGAAGAAAGGAAGAGAAAGAGGTTCAGGAAAAAGGGCTCTGATACCATAAAGACTTTGATAGATTGATGAAATAATAGTTTCATATATTTGCATTAAAAAGAATCGAATATATATACAAGAGTCAAGAGTCTGTACTAGGCAACTAATCTTCTCTAAGTTAGGAAATACAACAATAAGGCAAGAATATAGAACAGGAAACTAATCTCCTATAATTAGAAACTATTCTAGAACGTATATTGTAATTAGTTACACGTATCTTTATTAAAAAGACCTCACAGATATGGAAGAAAACATCAAGTAAATTTTATTTTTAATATGTCAACACATCAACCGAATGGAAATTTTTTCATTTTTTTCCCTTCGTTTACTCTTTCAGTCTCGAAACCTGTCTTAATTGGCTTGTACCTTTGTCATTATTTAAAAAATTATTCAAAGCAAAAGCTTTGCTAAATGAAAAAGAAAAAGAAAAAGCAAGATCCTACAAATTCAGAAAAAGAGAAAACAACCTAATAAAAAGCATGACGTAAAAAAAAAAAAAGGAAAAAAGAAACTAATGAAGAAACTGATTTATAATTTTAGAAAGTTTTCTCTTTAAGCCCTGAGTTGATAATAAGATGACGTGTTCTTTTCGGACTACTTCTCAGATTCTTTGTTCAATTTTTAACACGCATAACATACGAACATTTCCGACAATATATGGACCTAGAAAAGTTGCATTCTTTTTCACAGGGATACTTCTGGTAAATTACATTGGTTCTATGGTGATGGCCATTTGCATGCCTCAGGTAACTCATGATTCTTTGTTTGAAAGCTTAATTAGTAACATATCAAATTTATTTTCTTGGAAATATTCAAATAAATATAGGTAAATCTTGATTCTTTTCCAAAAGATATCTGTAAATATTTTTCTTTTGTCCTAGTGAGTGACGAATTATTTATATTGACTACAATTTTGACTTTACTATATAATAAGCAGGAAGCAAGCGCGAATTTCTTTCAATTGCTTTGGAAGCTTCTTGGGTTGGAATTTCTCTTATTTCCTTTCATATAGCCATGTAGTAGTGCAAATTATATGCTTTTCGTTTATACTGTTGCGCGCATTTGTTAAAGCTACATCACAAAAACTATTATGAGCAAATAGCTCTGTAAGTATACCAAATAATTTTTGTATAATTAATATACTTTCTCTTTAATTTTTACATAGGATCCTCTAGTATGATCTTAATCTCATAATATTAAAACCATTTCTTTTCTGTTTAGTCATTTTCTTGGAACTCTTTCCTCAAGAATTTGGCCCATTAAACTTTATCTGGGTTGGTTCTAATAAACATTAAATTTCACACCGTGCATTAAAATAATATCTTTAAACCTCTTCAAAACATGATAAAAATAATAATAACAAAACTAAAAACATGCTTCAAAACATAATAATGTTCAAATTAATAATACAGCAAAATGTATACTTACATCAACTAGTACTTGTTAGATAATGGAGAGACTTCTTTTTTTGGCTATTTTCTTCTCTCATCATTTCATTCATCTTTTTTTTTTTTTTTTTTTCTCACCTCCTATCTCTTTTCGTTCCTCTCCTTTCCTTATACTTTCTTCTCGATATGGAAGCAAAAACACCAAAACGTCCTATCCTATATGTATACATACACACAAGGTAAAACGTGGGCTGGAAGCTTAGAAGACTTTCATAATTAGACTACGTGGCTTTTTTTGTAGTGCAATTACCATGCAACTTACTCTAGTGTTCCTAACTTAGCCACCACCAGGTTATTAATAATATGAGTCATCTTCTATGCCACCTCCTACTAATCTCTAAGCATGACATGTCCTTCTTTTAAGCAACAAATGACTTGCATTCTATCCGAAAGAGATCATCAGTCCTTATCTATTTCTCTCTCTCTCTCTCTCTCTCTCTCTCTCTCTTTTAAATCTCATTCTCCTAAATAAGCTAGTGCCTCAAACTTGGTAGGGTATTACAATTCTCCCTTTCTATTGACAATTTCAAGGAAGAAATTTAATGATTCTAATATCTCCCAAAAAAAAAAAAAACTGACTTAGTTATTGATCTCATTTTATTTATATCATCAGAAGTGTATTGGCTCCGATATCATAATATAATGATCCTCCTGAGATACCAGTTTAAAAAGAATATTAACTAACTAAAACCTCATCTTTAAATGTAAATAAAATCTCTAATTTTGTAATGGGATTCTGAAACAACTGACTAAATCAATCTTCTAATCTTATTGGCCCTGCAAACTGCATCACAAGAATTATATGAATGAATAGCTCAGTAAGTATACCAAATAATATTTCCATAATTAATATACATTCTCTTTAACTTATGCTTAATACCCTCTAATATGATCTTAATTTTGTATCATTAGAATCCTTTCTTTTCTTTATGCCCCCTTCTTGGAACTCTTTAATAAAAACCTCACGTTTGGCTTGCTCTCAATTGACTCTATAGCACATTTAATTGGTCATTAGTACAAACATATATACATATATATATATGTATATCTCATAATGTGACATCAGGATGTTGGTAATTTTTATGTGCCAACATATGTAGATTGTCGTAATTTATATATTGACATCGTTTGGCCTGTGCTCTCTGCTTGGGTTTCGCTCGCCTTCTCGTCTTCCATGGTGGCTGCTGTCTCCCATCTTCTATCATTAAATTGCATCTACCGTCACACACTCCTTCCGTATCTCTTCGCACAAGTCCAAATCTATTATCTCATTTTTTAAAATATTTTTATTATTTGATATTTTTTATGTGACTAAATTCTTAAATTCCGACTCTACGGCATAACATTATTTGAGGAACATCAAATGAGACATAAAATTTAGGAGATTGAATTTAGGCTCCTCTTCTCGCTAATTTGGTCAAGCATTCAATAAAAGTAGTGGTTGTGTATCTGTCTCCATCAAATAAATCTTCTCTTATATGTCTCAACAGAAACTAAGCCCCTTTAATCTATACACTAAAATTGGAGTTTTAGAAATATTTTTATTGAAAAAAAAAGTGAGTATTTAGAGTCGTCCTTGTTGTTACTATGAACCACACAGTTAGAGGGTGCCCACAAAGCAATAAAAATAAGTAGAAAATCAAACAACCATAAAATAAATATTGACATTCAATATGGTTATGTAATGAGGTCAAAATGCTTGTAAATGAATAATTTGTTGACTCACTCTACTTTAATGGCATCTCAAGTTAACTTGGCCGTGGACCACTCGATATAGTCAGAAAAAGTAGTAGTTATTTATTAGTCTCCGTCCAATAAATCTTCTCATATGTCTCAACACGAAGCTAAGCCCCTGTACGGTGTGCATAATTATCTGTTATATAACATTATAAAGTTGTCCCTCAAAACTAAAATTGAGTTAACCACAAATGAATCTAGATATAATTAAACCACAATTTTAATTCAAGAACTCAAATATTGGTCAAGATCTTTAAGATTATTTAGCATGCAAGATTCGAAATTAAACTGAAAAATCAAATAGTCGAATTCAAAGTCGATAGAGATAAAATTTGTTTCAGATTCAATTCAATGAATATTAAAAGGTAGTGAATTATCTTTTTCTCTTGTTACGTGAAGATTAGGGCAGAGAATCGAGAAGCAACTAAAAGTCTACATTTAGAAAATATAAAGCAAGTACATGGAAAATCCTTATATGGTCAAATCCCTCTAGCTAATATTTAACTAAAATTTAAATGAGGAATTTGACGAAGAATGAGAAGGGTAATGGGTGTGAACCTAATTATGATATGTGCTAATGTGCTAATTTTCTTGGACATTGTATTTCCTTCCCCGTTCATGTCATTGACACTATTTATATATATATATATATATATATATATATATCAAGTGTCTTGAAAAGAATAAACGATATAATAGGTGATGTAATATAGGTTTTAACTACATATAAAGGGACAAAGTTACAAAGTTTAGTATGTCGATATTCAAATACATGCCGTCAAACTTTTCGACATTTTATGAAATTCTTAAATATATAGTTGAATTTAAATCTACCGTTAAACTAGGGGCACCTGAAAATGGAATCCATGAACTGAGCCATAACATATTTATATATATTTAAGCTACAAAGCAGCAACGAAAAGTCTAAGAATAGATCTTTTTTGCGGCAAATGGAACAGTCGTAGAAGATATTAATTAACTATATTAAACAAGTTGCTAGACTTCAAATAGCAAAGTTACAAAGTTTAGTATGTCGATATTCAAATACATGCCGTCAAACTTTTGGACATTTTATGACATTCTTAAATATATCTCACTAAAAAGGATTGGTTGAATTTAAATCTACCGTTAAACTGTGGGCACCTGAAAATGGAATCTATGAACTGAGCCATAACATATTATATATTTTTAAGCTATAAAGCAGCAACGAAAAGTCTAAGAATAGATCTTTTTTGCGGCAAATGGAACAGTCGTAGAAGATATTAATTAACTATATTAAACAAGTAGCTAGACTTCAAATAGCAAAGTTACAAAGTTTAGTATGTCGATATTCAAATACATGCCGTCAAACTTTTGGACATTTTATGACATTCTTAAATATATCTCACTAAAAAGGATTGGTTGAATTTAAACTACCGTTAAACTGTGGGCACCTGAAAATGGAATCTATGAACTGAGCCATAACATATTATATATTTTTAAGCTATAAAGCAGCAACGAAAAGTCTAAGATTAGATCTTTTTTGCGGCAAATGGAACAGTCGTAGAAGATATTAATTAACTATATTAAACAAGTAGCTAGACTTCAAATAGCAAAGTTACAAAGTTTAGTATGTCGATATTCAAATACATGCCGTCAAACTTTTGGACATTTTATGACATTCTTAAATATATCTCACTAAAAAGGATTGGTTGAATTTAAATCTACCGTTAAACTGTGGGCACCTGAAAATGGAATCTATGAACTGAGCCATAACATATTATATATTTTTAAGCTATAAAGCAGCAACGAAAAGTCTAAGATTAGATCTTTTTTGCGGCAAATGGAACAGTCGTAGAAGATATTAATTAACTATATTAAACAAGTAGCTAGACTTCAAATAGCAAAGTTACAAAGTTTAGTATGTCGATATTCAAATACATGCCGTCAAACTTTTGGACATTTTATGACATTCTTAAATATATCTCACTAAAAAGGATTGGTTGAATTTAAATCTACCGTTAAACTGTGGGCACCTGAAAATGGAATCTATGAACTGAGCCATAACATATTATATATTTTTAAGCTATAAAGCAGCAACGAAAAGTCGAAGATTAGATCTTTTTTGCGGCAAATGGAACAGTCGTGGAAGATATTAATTAACTATATAAAACAAGTAGCTAGACTTCAAAGAGCGCGGAAATAGTCTTATACATGTTGCAATACTTCTATAGATAGATGAGCTCTTTGAAGCAATTTTCATTCAAGACACTTTTAGTTCTCCTTTTTTACTTTTTTCCCAGTTTCTTCAGTTGAAATATAAAACTATGGAGCTCGCAATCTCCAACTCTTCCCATAGAGTACCAATAATAATCCCTCGACTAAGCTCCAAGGCCTCTTCCTATAAGAATAGGGTTATACCAATTAAACCCATAACCAAAAGTATCAATAAATTATCCTCCAATTTTCCTTTAAAATGCTTCACCAATAATAATTTGATCCTGCCTGTGGGGCTCTATGGGGAAAACAAGTTCTCAAACTCCTTATTGTACGGTCAAGATAGGTGTGATACCGTTCGGGTACGTACTTTTTTTTTCGTTTTTCTTCTTATGATAACTCTTCTTATGATAATATATGATACGTTTATTTTTTTTTTTAAATTAAATGTGATGAATTCAAACTCAACATCTTATGTGCAGTTAAATGTTAATTATCAACCTATATTTATAACCACATATTATACACTATTTATCCATTTACTTTTAACGAAATAAGAAAAAAAAAAAAAGTTCACAATAAAATTAGATTAGAAAATTGCTTAGTGGCTCCTTGAGTCTTTTGATTTGATTTCGTATGTTAGTTTGTCCAATTGGTTTGCCATATATTCATCTCATCAAGAGTGAAACACTTGGTGTTTTAGGTATGCGCTCAAGTTGAATCTGGTGATTCCCATTCGACACTTACGGAAGTATTACGTTTTGGATCAGCATGCTGCAAATTCGCAAGGGTCGACGTGATTATAACGATGATTGTATCGACCATGTAAGTAAACTTTTGCAGGAAATTAGCTAGAGATAGAGAGATTGAAGAAAACAGTGAACAACAGAGAGAAACATCGATTCTTACAGCAAGAAAATTTTTTCAAACTTTTTTTCGAGCCCGGCTGAGTGTGGTTAATTTAGGTAATTCTTTCTTTTTTTGAGCAGTTGCTTATTTGCAAGAGTGTGTCTTGAGAACCCTCCATTGTTTAAAGTGTCTCTCCTGTTTAAGGCATTCCCTGGCTTAATTGCTGTTGTGTTTGCGGTTGCTTATCATAATGGCATCAATGAAATTTACGATGCAGATATTGACAGGTATAATTGTTTTTACTTCATGCAAAAGCCTTTCTTATTATTTACTTTTTTTTCCCTCCTCATCGGATTGCTGACAATTATCAAGAGCCCTGTTATCTTATTCTGTTTTTTTATTATATTCTCAGGATAAACAAACCTTATTTACCTATACCGTCTGGGGAAATTTCACTTAAACAAGCATGGTTCTTAGTGATATTTTTGGTAGTTGCTGGCATGTTGATTCTGTCGTGGATGCATGCCAACCTCATCACTACCTCTATCTATGGTCTTGGTCTTTTACTGGCCACCATGTATTCAGTTCCTCCTTTTAGACTTAAGCGATTTTCTCTTGCAGCATCTCTTGTCAATTCTGCGGTACTGCTATTTTATTCCCGTCCTTACCTAAAATCTTTTTAATGGAATTTTGTTATAAATAATTTATAACTTTTCTCAGGTCACTAGAAATTAAGTGATTCTCTATGATGTTAAATTGTTAAAAAAAAAATGCAATTCTATATTCATAGTTTTAATGTGATTAATGTAAAACATCAGCCCATTCACACATCTTCAAATTGTCACAATAAAATTCGTATATGATCGTGAAACAATATATATATATATATATATATATATAAATGAAATGATCATAGACACCTATTACTGACACATATTATGTATAAACTACTCTACTTACAAATTAGTATTTTTGAGGAGAACTATTTTAATCTCAATTTTTGAATAACAACTTCTATAATAATTAGTTGTCTTTTTTTTTTTTTTTTTGTTGATAGATACAATCCTTTAATTTTAAGCGATGTGATAGTTTTCAACATTTACAACTTATTATTTAAAATTTGAGATTAAAGTAGGTTTATCTAATATTAATTTTTGTTGACCAGCATGAGCATACGCTAGTGAAGTACTAGTTGATTGTTCTAATTTATATTTAGAGATCTTTTTTTTTTTTTTTTTTTTCAATTCGCACTTTTTGGCCATAAATTAAGGAGTAAAAGAAACTGTCAACGGTATTAGTTTGCCATAATAGAGAGAAGGAAAAAATTAAAAATTAAAAAGATGATATATGTTTAGATAACAAAGGAAAATTTTATACATGCAGATGGCCGGCTTTCAAAATGTTGGTATTCTTTATGCCACCAGAGCTTCGCTTGGACTTCCATTTCAGTGGAGGTGTGTTAACAATTTATTGGAGACAAAAAAATATTCCTTTATTTTCCATTTCTCTTGCTCTTTATCTTCCAAATTAGTTTTCGCATATATATATATATATATATATATATATGTAACATACATACGTACATAAAATATATTTATGATATGAAATCCAAGACTTAATTAATTAAAAAAACAAAAAATATTCATAGATTTTGAACCTGTAAATTATTATTCAAATTCCTACACTCTCATCTGTTGAGTTAATCCAATAGATTTGACACACATAAACATTTATACATATATGTATAAACTTCGGTTTGGTTGCTTGACATATACAGTTGGAATAAAATCAAATCCCACCTTAAACTTCCACTATAAGTTTTTTTTTTTTTACCATAGTAATTAATTTTCCATTAAGTAACTTAGAGACCAAGTTGAGTCTGACATATAATTTATTGCTTGATAATTTTTTGTTTTGGACATAAAAAACTTATTTTTGCTAAAATATAATAACAATAACTGTTTGCTAAAGATGACCATGATATGTACTTCATAAGGACCGAGATTTCAAGGTGCTATTTTCGGGTTGACATTTAATAGTCAATACGAAAGATATTGACCAAACGTTAATTCACTAGAACTACGGGTTTCCCCCCATTTTATTTTTTATTTTTTTGCAGAATAAACTTTTAAAGTTATCTATTTGACTTTCCAATTTTATATTTCTATCAAGCTAATTGTAAATCTTCAACAAATTCGACTATTCATAAAATTCTCATGTATTGAATTTCATTTTACACTGCAGTCCTCCTTATATTTTTATCACCGCTTTCGTGACAATGTTCTTTTTGGCTATTATGAACATAAAAGATCTCACAGACGTGGAAGGTGATATTAAGTAAGTTTTAATTTAATATATCAACATATCAATTAAACTCAAAATTTTTAAATTTTCATTTTCGTCATTCTTTGATCTTATACAATATTCCATATTATTACAGGCATAATATACGAACATTTACAGCGGTATATGGACCTAGAAAGATTACATTATTTTGCACTGGGATACTCCTATTAAATTATATTGCTCCTATGGTGGTTGCTATTTGCAAGCCTCAGGTAACTAATTCTTCATTTGGAATATTATTTCATATATGTTTTTTTTTTAATTAACATAAATATCCGTAACCTGATAGTTTTCGAGAGATGTGGGAAAGTATCTTTTTTTCATGTTTATTTATGTCCATTTGTTAAACATACTAAGCTCAATTACTAATTTATTTAACCGTATCACAAATTTTCTCTTGATAATTTGTATAGAACTCATAGATGTATACAAGAAAATCATTAATAAATTATACACACATTTAAAAAAAAAAAACAAAACTGTTTTGAATATTTTCAACAGAATTACGGCACGACAATTAAACATTGTATTTGACTTTCAACGCTCCTTCCAGGTTCAAATTTATTGTCCACGTAAATGTGGAAAGGCAATACCTATTTTACTTGATGATTTATCTTCTTCCAAACGTCATTTCTACAATAGATTTAAAGTTGCACTATATTGAATTTATGTTTACCCATAGTTGTGGACGTGAGCGTCCAAGTGTATGTGTAATGCAATATTCGAATTTTGAATTTTTTATTCTTAGTTATAGTTTTTTTTTTTTTTAAATCAGCCTATTTTGAAACCTAACCCTAGTTTCTTTAAATTTCACAAATCATTAAAACAAATTTTTTTTTTTTACTTTCAATTACTATTTGTGAACATTTTATGAAGGGTATAGGTATTTTCTTTTAAAATTTTTTTTTGTCTATAAAACTTATATATAATACTATGTGATATATATTATGATATAGAACAAAATATGATATAAGATTACATAGACATGCATTAATAGTAAAAGCTTTTTTTCCCCCCTAGCAAAGCTTTAATTTCTGTAATTTTTGTATGAAGTCGATTTTCACTACATATATAAATATGGTTTTTTTTTTTTTTAAGTTAAGGTGGGTATGAAAAAATACTTGAAATTGTAGAAATGATATCTTTTGGAAATAATATGAGAAATGTTACAATCAATAGAAGTGTTGATAAATAAATATAATTGTTTTAAATTAAAAGATTTGTGTTTAGAAGAGAAATATGAAGAATCAACAAAAGCAGTATCTACTCTTTTCCAAATTCCAAAAAATTTAATTAAAATTACTCTGTCTCTATTTTTTTTTCCCCTTCAAGTGGTTATATATATATATATATATATATATATATATATATATAAGGTGTGTGAGAATAAGAATTCTGACAAAGAAGTTCTTTTCTTTTCATTTCTTGTTTACAGACTTTCAAACCTCTTGTAATGGTGCCCGCTCACACAATCTTATCCTTGTGGTTACTTTTCCAGGTTTGTCACGATATCATATACTATAATATATAAATATAAACAAGAGTAATATTAAACAAAAAGAACAATTTATGATAAGAACGGTATTTTTATCTCATTATTGGTATTATTGTTTTAGTTGTTTAATTAACATTTCAATGGTTTGATTGATGATCGAAAACAGCTCCACATGTCACGTAAGTTTTTAATGTGGAAATTAATATCAGTCTGATTAAAAGTTAATTCAATGATCAAAATAATAATAACTATAGGCACAAAGTACGGTTCTTGTTACAAGTTTTGAGTGTAAAAGCTCTTAAATTAATAAATATTCTTTTGAACTTTCAGGTCAAGAAGCTGGACAAAGCAAATTATGCCAAGGTACGTTTATAATATATGCAGCTTCTACTTCAACGACATGTTGCCCTTCTGAGTTTACGAATATTTCAGGTTTGACTTTATTATTTTATTATGCAGGAAGAGAGCGCAAACTTCTTTCAACTCCTATGGAAGCTATATGGATTGGAACATCTCTTATTTCCTTTCATATAGCTATAAATAGTGCAAATTAATATATTTTTCATTTATACTTTAATGATGACAGGACCAAAAAGGAACTGTCTTTTTTTTTTTTTTTTTTTTTTAAAGAACAAATAGGAATATTCCGTGATATTGTTAGATTTCTTTTTGGTTGGTTGGTTGGGATCACTTTTGTTTTGGGTTTCTTAAATTGAATGCCTTGTCGATATGTCGCCTTTGTTTGTATTGGACTACTATAGTTGGTATATTTAAAACAGCTTCTCTTTTTCTCCTTCTGTCTCTAACTTTTAGTTTTTCTTTTTTCCTTTATTTCTTTATGTTTTAATTTGCTCATTCACAGAGAACCCTAGATCTCTTCATCTTTTTTTTTCCCCCCTTCTTGATACTTTTTATGACATCATTAACAATCCTCTTTCTAATCATCGATAAAAAGAAAAAGTTCACGTGACAATTGCAACTACTTTAATTATAATTTTTGAATGTCAGTTTACATGACATTGATTAATTTTTATTTTTTATTCATATATGTAAATTCTTATAATTTTAACTGATATGATACTTTTTTTTAATTAATTTATCAATAAAAAAATTCATCTCAAATACTGGTTAAGCTATATTCAAAATTGAAATTAAAATTGATGTTGTTATTATTATTCTTATTTGAGTAGCATGAGCTTATGTCGTGAAGTATCTGTTACCATATAACCATTCCACGATGGTTTTCTGAAAAAATCATCGTGGTAGGTTAACCTATCACGATCGTTTTTTTGAAAAAACTATCGTGGAAAGTTAATATCTACCCACCATTTGATGCTATTTTTGTCTATTTCACGATGGTTAAAAACCCCGTCGTAGAATCTAAATAGATTTCACAATTCTAGATATCACGACAGTTAGAAAACCGTCATAGAAAAGATAGTACGACAGTTAAAAACGGTAATGGTATCCTCTTTTTGTATTAGTGATTTTAATTTACAAATTTTATTATTATTTGTGTCCACAATGAGATTAGCTCACTGATAATTATATCGTATCGAATTAATTTCAACGATCCGTCACTTTGTAACAAAAAACTTGTAATTTATGTGTGGATTCACAAATTTTCACTTTTTTAAAGAAATTAAAAAGTTTGTTATTTTCAGGGGGAAAAAAACAATTAATAAACCATTGGTTTTGTGATAAAGATAAAAGAACCTGTTGATGCACTTTTTTGAGTTAGCATATGTGCACAAAACTCCTATTAAGGGAGATAAAAATATTGAGCATCATCATTAGATCTGTTTTGAGGCATGCACTGGTGTCAAACTTGGAAAGACATTCAGATCCGTTTGTGGGAAGTTTAGAATCCACTTTTCCAAAAATATTTTTTATCTTTTTCGTCCAATTTCAATGATTATTTATTTTTATCAAAATTTTCTCTCTCATTTTTAATAAACTCAAACTTTAAAAGTCCATAACTTTATTATTTCAAGTCGAAGTTGGATGATTGATTATTTAAATAAATTTTATAAAATTTCGAAATAAATGAATTAAGATCTTTTTTTTTTTTTTCTGAACATATTTCAATATATTTTTTTTAACTTTTTCACACTAAACAATTCATTTTCACTAAATGCACATATGAAAAACTCATCTTAACTTCAACTCAAAAAAAAAAAAAAAAAAAAAACTCAACTCCAACCTCCAAATCTTCATCTTCAATTGTTCTTCCAAACGGCCTCTTCAAGTATCACCTGCATTCCATGATAATACCACATGTAATCTACTAGAATACCACACAAATTCTAGTATCACTATGATGACCAGAGTTAACACAAGCCAACCACAATCTTTCGTTGCAAGAGAGTATTTTATAATTACGAGGACTTTCAACTGCTACAATTTTTGGCATACTGAGTGCCGTTGTTGGTCATGACCTGGTCCGACGAGAGCTCCGACAGTCAGTGGAAGAGAGAGAAAAGAGAATGGAGAGAGATTGGTGATGTCTGAGTAGAAAGAGTGGGTAGAGGAAGAAAGAGAGTGTGGAGAGAAGAGAGAGAATGGGAGATAGATGAGAGAGAAAATAGACCCGAGATATATAGATTTGTGATATTTTTGCCATTAATTTTAAAACAAAGTCAAATGAAAAGAGAAAAAAAAATAAAAATTGAAGGTATTGAGGAAGGGCAAAAATCCAAAGCATATGTATTTTAAGGACTGTTTGCCCAAGTTCCTTTAAACCAGATAACAAAAATTATAATAAATAGTATTTTTACAAAACTAAAAGAAGTAAATAATATGATTCTAAAATATTCGAAATAAATATCAGTAACTAAAATTTAATATCAGTAAATAATTTATTTACTGATAGTAAATATTAAATAAATTGGCTATCTATTACTATCTACTCTAAACATTTTTTAAGACGTTCTATTTACTTGAATTATTTTTCACAAAACAGTTATTTATTTCTTTTTGCCAGATAAATAATCTTTTTCCTAAAACCTCATATTATCATATCTAAATCAAGTAATTAACACATTTATTAGAGTTAAAAACATAAAAATTGGTAATTCTGACAGTTGTTCTGTCAATCATGTAATTTGGTACGTAGAAGCACACTAAACCAGTGACAAAATTTGATTTTTAGGTACATACGGATTTGGGTCTCATGAGGTAACCGATTTGGTTTCATGAGGTAACCTGTTGGGTCTCAGGTGATAGGTTCTGTTCTCCCCTATGGGCTCTCTATTGCATATCGCTTCTTAATTTTCACAAATTCTCAATCACTAAAGGCCTTGTTCGTTATTACTATTAGGATTTTTCTTGGGGAGCTTTTGATAAATGCAACAAAATCAAGCATTGGATTGAGTTTCGCCATACAGGGGGAAAAAAAATCTTGCAAGAAAGCTATATATAGCATTATAAATATTTATTAATTGATTTATTTTAAAATATTTCGTATCTATGATGTAACTACCTGGAATTGTTAACCAATTGGTCAACATTAAAGGCCGCTAGTGGATACTAAATTGATAATCAATTAGTTATCAACTGTCAACAGTAAGTAATCAGTTGGTTATCATGTTACTGACTAGTAACCACGCTCACTAGCAACATATTGGCCAGAAACCATCACATTTTTAGAATTTATCAACACATTGTTAAAAACACAAATTACAAACATCCACTACAAACACAAAGCCACAAATACCTATTAAAACAATATAAATTAATCCAAAACAATCCACAAAACATAAAAACAATATCAAGAAATTTCTCAAAAAATCATAACAAAACTTGTCAGATTTACCATATTTCATCATTGAATTACTGGAAAAAAAAAATCTGAAAAATTCTACAATTTCAATATCCAACTATCATCACAAACACAAACATAATACATTAGGACTAGCAATTCATGTCACGACACAACAACATAACACAAACTTGACAAGAAAGGATGCGAGTTAGGGTTGAGAAAAAGGGGTACTATTTATTGGTTTTGGATCGAACTTGCCTAACACAATCAAAAATGGGTTGGGTTCAAGTCAACCTCATTGGGTATAAAATTAATCCGTAATAACCCGTTAAAATTTGTATCCAATTCAGACTGACCCAAAATTGACGTGAAATATGATAATTTGGTGGCCTGACCCGAACGTAACCCGCATCACCTAAAATTAATGCACACAACCCAAACGTAACCTGCAATACCCTATATTTTTTTAATGATCTGAAGAAACTCACCCCTCCTTCTGTCTAGGCTCAGCCCAACAAATACCCAAATTCCCTAAACCGTAACTCTTCTAGTCTCCTTTCTCTTATTCTGTTGCCGCCTCACGCTCTGAGCCTCTCACCCTCACCGACTCTCTTTTCCTCTCAGACAGACTTGCATTCGCCTCGCCCACTCTCTCTTCTTCTCAGACTCTCTTTCTGATGGCCGAGTTACGTTTCACTTAGACGCCGAGTCATTCCGAGTCTCCGACGTGGGTCTAGCGACAGAGGAGGAGAAATTTCAAGGTAAGGGTTTGACAAAATCAAATGAATTTTTGTGGAGAAATTTTCTTTGTGATAGTTTGTGTAAGAATCTTTAGTTGCGGTGGCTTGTATTTCTGTTAGAAAACTCCTTTAGTTGAAAACTTTTCAAAAAGATAGAGCAGTACTCTTCATTTATTATAATGTATTCTTATGCCTCTGCACTAGTTGTAGAGTATTGCGAGATTTCATTGTTTTCTTCCAAACAAAAACGGGTTCTTGGAGTTGATTTCTCTAACTAAAAAAATTGTCCCTTTTTTACTATTTGAATGTCAAGTAATTTTTCACTTGTGTGAAGAATTATGCTCCTTTTTTTTTCCGTTGTTTTTTTTAATCTTAAGAATCTGAGAACGATCTTTATCATTCTCAGATTTTCAGTTTCACCATAGAAATCTCTTTCTCTAGGTATGACAAAGTGATGGGTTTTTTACATTAGTTTGTTTCAGTCGGTGATATGGGATATATCCTGTAATCACCAAATCAATACTTTAACAACCGAAGTTGAAGTGAAACTTAAGAGATGACAATAGAAGTCGAATCCGGATGAATGAAGGAGAGAAGTTAGCAAGTCACCTGCCTTTACTAATCCATTCATCTCTGTAGGTGCAAGCTTCTTCTCTTTTCTTTTCTTTTCTTTTCTTTTTTTTTTTTGTTGATGTTTTCATTTTCATATGGCAGATTTACCAAGTGTTGGCGGGTTGGTGAGTTGTATCGTGCAACCAACCCGAAACACACTAATTGGCGGGTTGTGCGGGTCGCGTCGGGTCGTGTGTGTCAACCCACCTACTCATCAGGTCGGGTTAGGGTCGAGTTTTTTTTGACGTGACAGGTTATGGATTGTGTCCGGGTTCTAGTTTTAAGAATTCTTTCACGGACCTGAGATCTCCGTCAACAGCCAAATGAAGGAAATCCAAATGCTGCGAGGAGAGCGAGAATTGGAAAATGATCGGACGTCGAAAGTAGACTAGCATTTGCGGCGGCATCAGTGTGATGAAGATTGTGGTCGTGATCAAACCTACTGTGATGTCATACCACCATAACATTCAGGATACTCATGAACATTGTTTTGTAAGACCTTTGGATGTGCTAAATTGGGATGACTCCCCAACTTCTCATTGGTCCCACGTAACTGATACATACAAACAAAAGTCCCATGACAAGAATTAAAAAAAAAAAAAAAAAAAAACCAAAGCAAACATAAATGTATAATTTATAACTCTTAATGGATAAATGAATGGGATTGAATATAAAACTCTTGGTAGATATTACCTATCGCGCGAATTAGGTGGGTAATGAAAAGAGGGACAAATATATTGAGTATTCATGTTATCTTATTGTCATCCTTAAAATTACATGAATGTTTTATATAGATCACAAATGTAACTAGGGATCGTTAAATAATTTTTTTTATTGACATAAAATAATTTTTTTTATTGACTATCTGA
>CM046373.1:29537020-29600055 GCA_025413025.1 Ficus hispida
TCCTTTAAAATGCTTCACCAATAATAATTTGATCCTGCCTGTGGGCTCTATGGGGAAAACAAGTTCTCAAACTCCTTATTGTACGGTCAAGATAGGTGTGATACCGTTCGGGTACGTACTTTTTTTTCGTTTTTTCTCTTATGATAACTCTTCTTATGATAATATATGATACGTTTATTTTTTTTTTTAAATTAAATGTGATGAATTCAAACTCAACATCTTATGTGCAGTTAAATGTTAATTATCAACCTTATATTATAACCACATATTTATACACTATTTATCCATTTACTTTTAACGAAATAAGAAAAAAAAAAAAGTTCACAATAAAATTAGATTAGAAAATTGCTTAGTGGCTCCTTGAGTCTTTTGATTTGATTTCGTATGTTAGTTTGTCCAATTGGCTTGCCATATATTCATCTCATCAAGAGTGAAACACTTGGTGTTTTAGGTATGCGCTCAAGTTGAATCTGGTGATTCCCATTCGACACTTACGGAAGTATTACGTTTTGGATCAGCATGCTGCAAATTCGCAAGGGTCGACGTGATTATAACGATGATTGTATCGACCATGTAAGTAAACTTTTGCAGGAAATTAGCTAGAGATAGAGAGATTGAAGAAAACAGTGAACAACAGAGAGAAACATCGATTCTTACAGCAAGAAAATTTTTTCAAACTTTTTTTCGAGCCCGGCTGAGTGTGGTTAATTTAGGTAATTCTTTCTTTTTTTGAGCAGTTGCTTATTTGCAAGAGTGTGTCTTGAGAACCCTCCATTGTTTAAAGTGTCTCTCCTGTTTAAGGCATTCCCTGGCTTAATTGCTGTTGTGTTTGCGGTTGCTTATCATAATGGCATCAATGAAATTTACGATGCAGATATTGACAGGTATAATTGTTTTTACTTCATGCAAAAGCCTTTCTTATTATTTACTTTTTTTTCCCTCCTCATCGGATTGCTGACAATTATCAAGAGCCCTGTTATCTTATTCTGTTTTTTTATTATATTCTCAGGATAAACAAACCTTATTTACCTATACCGTCTGGGGAAATTTCACTTAAACAAGCATGGTTCTTAGTGATATTTTTGGTAGTTGCTGGCATGTTGATTCTGTCGTGGATGCATGCCAACCTCATCACTACCTCTATCTATGGTCTTGGTCTTTTACTGGCCACCATGTATTCAGTTCCTCCTTTTAGACTTAAGCGATTTTCTCT
Organism: Ficus hispida; assembly: GCA_025413025.1. Lineage (NCBI taxonomy): Eukaryota > Viridiplantae > Streptophyta > Magnoliopsida > Rosales > Moraceae > Ficus > Ficus hispida. Next base: position 29,538,234 of record CM046373.1, read on the forward strand.
TGCAGCATCTCTTGTCAATTCTGCGGTACTGCTATTTTATTCCCGTCCTTACCTAAAATCTTTTTAATGGAATTTTGTTATAAATAATTTATAACTTTTCTCAGGTCACTAGAAATTAAGTGATTCTCTATGATGTTAAATTGTTAAAAAAAAAATGCAATTCTATATTCATAGTTTTAATGTGATTAATGTAAAACATCAGCCCATTCACACATCTTCAAATTGTCACAATAAATTCGTATATGATCGTGAAACAATATATATATATATATATATATATATATAAATGAAATGATCATAGACACCTATTACTGACACATATTATGTATAAACTACTCTACTTACAAATTAGTATTTTTGAGGAGAACTATTTTAATCTCAATTTTTGAATAACAACTTCTATAATAATTAGTTGTCTTTTTTTTTTTTTTTTTTTTGTTGATAGATACAATCCTTTAATTTTAAGCGATGTGATAGTTTTCAACATTTACAACTTATTATTTAAAATTTGAGATTAAAGTAGGTTTATCTAATATTAATTTTTGTTGACCAGCATGAGCATACGCTAGTGAAGTACTAGTTGATTGTTCTAATTTATATTTAGAGATCTTTTTTTTTTTTTTTTTTCAATTCGCACTTTTTGGCCATAAATTAAGGAGTAAAAGAAACTGTCAACGGTATTAGTTTGCCATAATAGAGAGAAGGAAAAAATTAAAAATTAAAAAGATGATATATGTTTAGATAACAAAGGAAAATTTTATACATGCAGATGGCCGGCTTTCAAAATGTTGGTATTCTTTATGCCACCAGAGCTTCGCTTGGACTTCCATTTCAGTGGAGGTGTGTTAACAATTTATTGGAGACAAAAAAATATTCCTTTATTTTCCATTTCTCTTGCTCTTTATCTTCCAAATTAGTTTTCGCATATATATATATATATATATATATATATGTAACATACATACGTACATAAAATATATTTATGATATGAAATCCAAGACTTAATTAATTAAAAAAACAAAAAATATTCATAGATTTTGAACCTGTAAATTATTATTCAAATTCCTACACTCTCATCTGTTGAGTTAATCCAATAGATTTGACACACATAAACATTTATACATATATGTATAAACTTCGGTTTGGTTGCTTGACATATACAGTTGGAATAAAATCAAATCCCACCTTAAACTTCCACTATAAGTTTTTTTTTTTTTACCATAGTAATTAATTTTCCATTAAGTAACTTAGAGACCAAGTTGAGTCTGACATATAATTTATTGCTTGATAATTTTTTGTTTTGGACATAAAAAACTTATTTTTGCTAAAATATAATAACAATAACTGTTTGCTAAAGATGACCATGATATGTACTTCATAAGGACCGAGATTTCAAGGTGCTATTTTCGGGTTGACATTTAATAGTCAATACGAAAGATATTGACCAAACGTTAATTCACTAGAACTACGGGTTTCCCCCCATTTTATTTTTTATTTTTTTGCAGAATAAACTTTTAAAGTTATCTATTTGACTTTTCAATTTTATATTTCTATCAAGCTAATTGTAAATCTTCAACAAATTCGACTATTCATAAAATTCTCATGTATTGAATTTCATTTTACACTGCAGTCCTCCTTATATTTTTATCACCGCTTTCGTGACAATGTTCTTTTTGGCTATTATGAACATAAAAGATCTCACAGACGTGGAAGGTGATATTAAGTAAGTTTTAATTTAATATATCAACATATCAATTAAACTCAAAATTTTTAAATTTTCATTTTCGTCATTCTTTGATCTTATACAATATTCCATATTATTACAGGCATAATATACGAACATTTACAGCGGTATATGGACCTAGAAAGATTACATTATTTTGCACTGGGATACTCCTATTAAATTATATTGCTCCTATGGTGGTTGCTATTTGCAAGCCTCAGGTAACTAATTCTTCATTTGGAATATTATTTCATATATGTTTTTTTTTAATTAACATAAATATCCGTAACCTGATAGTTTTCGAGAGATGTGGGAAAGTATCTTTTTTTCATGTTTATTTATGTCCATTTGTTAAACATACTAAGCTCAATTACTAATTTATTTAACCGTATCACAAATTTTCTCTTGATAATTTGTATAGAACTCATAGATGTATACAAGAAAATCATTAATAAATTATACACACATTTAAAAAAAAAAAACAAAACTGTTTTGAATATTTTCAACAGAATTACGGCACGACAATTAAACATTGTATTTGACTTTCAACGCTCCTTCCAGGTTCAAATTTATTGTCCACGTAAATGTGGAAAGGCAATACCTATTTTACTTGATGATTTATCTTCTTCCAAACGTCATTTCTACAATAGATTTAAAGTTGCACTATATTGAATTTATGTTTACCCATAGTTGTGGACGTGAGCGTCCAAGTGTATGTGTAATCCAATATTCGAATTTTGAATTTTTTATTCTTAGTTATAGTTTTTTTTTTTTTAAATCAGCCTATTTTGAAACCTAACCCTAGTTTCTTTAAATTTCACAAATCATTAAAACAAATTTTTTTTTTTTACTTTCAATTACTATTTGTGAACATTTTATGAAGGGTATAGGTATTTTCTTTTAAAATTTTTTTTTGTCTATAAAACTTATATATAATACTATGTGATATATATTATGATATAGAACAAAATATGATATAAGATTACATAGACATGCATTAATAGTAAAAGCTTTTTTTCCCCCCTAGCAAAGCTTTAATTTCTGTAATTTTTGTATGAAGTCGATTTTCACTACATATATAAATATGGTTTTTTTTTTTTTAAGTTAAGGTGGGTATGAAAAAATACTTGAAATTGTAGAAATGATATCTTTTGGAAATAATATGAGAAATGTTACAATCAATAGAAGTGTTGATAAATAAATATAATTGTTTTAAATTAAAAGATTTGTGTTTAGAAGAGAAATATGAAGAATCAACAAAAGCAGTATCTACTCTTTTCCAAATTCCAAAAAATTTAATTAAAATTACTCTGTCTCTATTTTTTTTCCACTTCAAGTGGTTATATATATATATATATATATATATATATATATATATATATAAGGTGTGTGAGAATAAGAATTCTGACAAAGAAGTTCTTTTCTTTTCATTTCTTGTTTACAGACTTTCAAACCTCTTGTAATGGTGCCCGCTCACACAATCTTATCCTTGTGGTTACTTTTCCAGGTTTGTCACGATATCATATACTATAATATATAAATATAAACAAGAGTAATATTAAACAAAAAGAACAATTTATGATAAGAACGGTATTTTTATCTCATTATTGGTATTATTGTTTTAGTTGTTTAATTAACATTTCAATGGTTTGATTGATGATCGAAAACAGCTCCACATGTCACGTAAGTTTTTAATGTGGAAATTAATATCAGTCTGATTAAAAGTTAATTCAATGATCAAAATAATAATAACTATAGGCACAAAGTACGGTTCTTGTTACAAGTTTTGAGTGTAAAAGCTCTTAAATTAATAAATATTCTTTTGAACTTTCAGGTCAAGAAGCTGGACAAAGCAAATTATGCCAAGGTACGTTTATAATATATGCAGCTTCTACTTCAACGACATGTTGCCCTTCTGAGTTTACGAATATTTCAGGTTTGACTTTATTATTTTATTATGCAGGAAGAGAGCGCAAACTTCTTTCAACTCCTATGGAAGCTATATGGATTGGAACATCTCTTATTTCCTTTCATATAGCTATAAATAGTGCAAATTAATATATTTTTCATTTATACTTTAATGATGACAGGACCAAAAAGGAACTGTCTTTTTTTTTTTTTTTTTTTTTAAAGAACAAATAGGAATATTCCGTGATATTGTTAGATTTCTTTTGGTTGGTTGGTTGGGATCACTTTTGTTTTGGGTTTCTTAAATTGAATGCCTTGTCGATATGTCGCCTTTGTTTGTATTGGACTACTATAGTTGGTATATTTAAAACAGCTTCTCTTTTTCTCCTTCTGTCTCTAACTTTTAGTTTTTCTTTTTTCCTTTATTTCTTTATGTTTTAATTTGCTCATTCACAGAGAACCCTAGATCTCTTCATCTTTTTTTTCCCCCCTTCTTGATACTTTTTATGACATCATTAACAATCCTCTTTCTAATCATCGATAAAAAGAAAAAGTTCACGTGACAATTGCAACTACTTTAATTATAATTTTTGAATGTCAGTTTACATGACATTGATTAATTTTTATTTTTTATTCATATATGTAAATTCTTATAATTTTAACTGATATGATACTTTTTTTTAATTAATTTATCAATAAAAAAATTCATCTCAAATACTGGTTAAGCTATATTCAAAATTGAAATTAAAATTGATGTTGTTATTATTATTCTTATTTGAGTAGCATGAGCTTATGTCGTGAAGTATCTGTTACCATATAACCATTCCACGATGGTTTTCTGAAAAAATCATCGTGGTAGGTTAACCTATCACGATCGTTTTTTTGAAAAAACTATCATGGAAAGTTAATATCTACCCACCATTTGATGCTATTTTTGTCTATTTCACGATGGTTAAAAACCCCGTCGTAGAATCTAAATAGATTTCACAATTCTAGATATCACGACAGTTAGAAAACCGTCATAGAAAAGATAGTACGACAGTTAAAAACGGTAATGGTATCCTCTTTTTGTATTAGTGATTTTAATTTACAAATTTTATTATTATTTGTGTCCACAATGAGATTAGCTCACTGATAATTATATCGTATCGAATTAATTTCAACGATCCGTCACTTTGTAACAAAAAAACTTGTAATTTATGTGTGGATTCACAAATTTTCACTTTTTTAAAGAAATTAAAAAGTTTGTTATTTTCAGGGGGAAAAAAACAATTAATAAACCATTGGTTTTGTGATAAAGATAAAAGAACCTGTTGATGCACTTTTTTGAGTTAGCATATGTGCACAAAACTCCTATTAAGGGAGATAAAAATATTGAGCATCATCATTAGATCTGTTTTGAGGCATGCACTGGTGTCAAACTTGGAAAGACATTCAGATCCGTTTGTGGGAAGTTTAGAATCCACTTTTCCAAAAATATTTTTTTATCTTTTTCGTCCAATTTCAATGATTATTTATTTTTATCAAAATTTTCTCTCTCATTTTTAATAAACTCAAACTTTAAAAGTCCATAACTTTATTATTTCAAGTCGAAGTTGGATGATTGATTATTTAAATAAATTTTATAAAATTTCGAAATAAATGAATTAAGATCTTTTTTTTTTTCTGAACATATTTCAATATATTTTTTTTAACTTTTTCACACTAAACAATTCATTTTCACTAAATGCACATATGAAATACTCATCTTAACTTCAACTCAAAAAAAAAAAAAAAAAAAAAACTCAACTCCAACCTCCAAATCTTCATCTTCAATTGTTCTTCCAAACGGCCTCTTCAAGTATCACCTGCATTCCATGATAATACCACATGTAATCTACTAGAATACCACACAAATTCTAGTATCACTATGATGACCAGAGTTAACACAAGCCAACCACAATCTTTCGTTGCAAGAGAGTATTTTATAATTACGAGGACTTTCAACTGCTACAATTTTTGGCATACTGAGTGCCGTTGTTGGTCATGACCTGGTCCGACGAGAGCTCCGACAGTCAGTGGAAGAGAGAGAAAAGAGAATGGAGAGAGATTGGTGATGTCTGAGTAGAAAGAGTGGGTAGAGGAAGAAAGAGAGTGTGGAGAGAAGAGAGAGAATGGGAGATAGATGAGAGAGAAAATAGACCCGAGATATATAGATTTGTGATATTTTTGCCATTAATTTTAAAACAAAGTCAAATGAAAAGAGAAAAAAAAAATAAAAATTGAAGGTATTGAGGAAGGGCAAAAATCCAAAGCATATGTATTTTAAGGACTGTTTGCCCAAGTTCCTTTAAACCAGATAACAAAAATTATAATAAATAGTATTTTTACAAAACTAAAAGAAGTAAATAATATGATTCTAAAATATTCGAAATAAATATCAGTAACTAAAAATTTAATATCAGTAAATAATTTATTTACTGATAGTAAATATTAAAATAAATTGGCTATCTATTACTATCTACTCTAAACATTTTTTAAGACGTTCTATTTACTTGAATTATTTTTCACAAAACAGTTATTTATTTCTTTTTGCCAGATAAATAATCTTTTTCCTAAAACCTCATATTATCATATCTAAATCAAGTAATTAACACATTTATTAGAGTTAAAAACATAAAAATTGGTAATTCTGACAGTTGTTCTGTCAATCATGTAATTTGGTACGTAGAAGCACACTAAACCAGTGACAAAATTTGATTTTTAGGTACATACGGATTTGGGTCTCATGAGGTAACCGATTTGGTTTCATGAGGTAACCTGTTGGGTCTCAGGTGATAGGTTCTGTTCTCCCCTATGGGCTCTCTATTGCATATCGCTTCTTAATTTTCACAAATTCTCAATCACTAAAGGCCTTGTTCGTTATTACTATTAGGATTTTTCTTGGGGAGCTTTTGATAAATGCAACAAAATCAAGCATTGGATTGAGTTTCGCCATACAGGGGGAAAAAAAATCTTGCAAGAAAGCTATATATAGCATTATAAATATTTATTAATTGATTTATTTTAAAATATTTCGTATCCATGATGTAACTACCTGGAATTGTTAACCAATTGGTCAACATTAAAGGCCGCTAGTGGATACTAAATTGATAATCAATTAGTTATCAACTGTCAACAGTAAGTAATCAGTTGGTTATCATGTTACTGACTAGTAACCACGCTCACTAGCAACATATTGGCCAGAAACCATCACATTTTTAGAATTTATCAACACATTGTTAAAAACACAAATTACAAACATCCACTACAAACACAAAGCCACAAATACCTATTAAAACAATATAAATTAATCCAAAACAATCCACAAAACATAAAAACAATATCAAGAAATTTCTCAAAAAATCATAACAAAACTTGTCAGATTTACCATATTTCATCATTGAATTACTGGAAAAAAAAAATCTGAAAAATTCTACAATTTCAATATCCAACTATCATCACAAACACAAACATAATACATTAGGACTAGCAATTCATGTCACGACACAACAACATAACACAAACTTGACAAGAAAGGATGCGAGTTAGGGTTGAGAAAAAGGGGTACTATTTATTGGTTTTGGATCGAACTTGCCTAACACAATCAAAAAATGGGTTGGGTTCAAGTCAACCTCATTGGGTATAAAATTAATCCGTAATAACCCGTTAAAATTTATATCCAATTCAGACTGACCCAAAATTGACGTGAAATATGATAATTTGGTGGCCTGACCCGAACGTAACCCGCATCACCTAAAATTAATGCACACAACCCAAACGTAACCTGCAATACCCTATATTTTTTTAATGATCTGAAGAAACTCACCCCTCCTTCTGTCTAGGCCCAGCCCAACAAATACCCAAATTCCCTAAACCGTAACTCTTCTAGTCTCCTTTCTCTTATTCTGTTGCCGCCTCACGCTCTGAGCCTCTCACCCTCACCGACTCTCTTTTCCTCTCAGACAGACTTGCATTCGCCTCGCCCACTCTCTCTTCTTCTCAGACTCTCTTTCTGATGGCCGAGTTACGTTTCACTTAGACGCCGAGTCATTCCGAGTCTCCGACGTGGGTCTAGCGACAGAGGAGGAGAAATTTCAAGGTAAGGGTTTGACAAAATCAAATGAATTTTTGTGGAGAAATTTTCTTTGTGATAGTTTGTGTAAGAATCTTTAGTTGCGGTGGCTTGTATTTCTGTTAGAAAACTCCTTTAGTTGAAAACTTTTCAAAAAGATAGAGCAGTACTCTTCATTTATTATAATGTATTCTTATGCCTCTGCACTAGTTGTAGAGTATTGCGAGATTTCATTGTTTTCTTCCAAACAAAAACGGGTTCTTGGAGTTGATTTCTCTAACTAAAAAAATTGTCCCTTTTTTACTATTTGAATGTCAAGTAATTTTTCACTTGTGTGAAGAATTATGCTCCTTTTTTTTTTCCGTTGTTTTTTTTAATCTTAAAGAATCTGAGAACGATCTTTATCATTCTCAGATTTTCAGTTTCACCTATAGAAATCTCTTTCTCTAGGTATGACAAAGTGATGGGTTTTTTACATTAGTTTGTTTCAGTCGGTGATATGGGATATATCCTGTAATCACCAAATCAATACTTCAACAACCGAAGTTGAAGTGAAACTTAAGAGATGACAATAGAAGTCGAATCCGGATGAATGAAGGAGAGAAGTTAGCAAAGTCACCTGCCTTTACTAATCCATTCATCTCTGTAGGTGCAAGCTTCTTCTCTTTTCTTTTCTTTTCTTTTCTTTTTTTTTTTTTTGTTGATGTTTTCATTTTCATATGGCAGATTTACCAAGTGTTGGCGGGTTGGTGAGTTGTATCGTGCAACCAACCCGAAACACACTAATTGGCGGGTTGTGCGGGTCGCGTCGGGTCGTGTTGTGTCAACCCACCTACTCATCAGGTCGGGTTAGGGTCGAGTTTTTTTTGACGTGACAGGTTATGGATTGTGTCCGGGTTCTAGTTTTAAGAATTCTTTCACGGACCTGAGATCTCCGTCAACAGCCAAATGAAGGAAATCCAAATGCTGCGAGGAGAGCGAGAATTGGAAAAATGATCGACGTCGAAGTAGACTAGCATTTGCGGCGGCATCAGTGTGATGAAGATTGTGGTCGTGATCAAACCTACTGTGATGTCATACCACCATACATTCAGGATACTCATGAACATTGTTTTGTAAGACCTTTGGATGTGCTAAATTGGGATGACTCCCCAACTTCTCATTGGTCCCACGTAACTGATACATACAAACAAAAGTCCCATGACAAGAATTAAAAAAAAAAAAAAAAAAAAAAACCAAAGCAAACATAAATGTATAATTTATAACTCTTAATGGATAAATGAATGGGATTGAATATAAAACTCTTGGTAGATATTACCTATCGCGCGAATTAGGTGGGTAATGAAAAGAGGGACAAATATATTGAGTATTCATCTTATTGTCATCCTTAAAATTACATTAATGTTTTATATAGATCACAAATGTAACTAGGGATCGTTAAATAATTTTTTTTATTGACATAAAATAATTTTTTTTATTGACTATCTGACTGACATGAGGGAAAAATATAAACATAAAATAAATTTTTTTATCGACTATCTGACAATTGACATGATGGGGCTTGAATTAATAAAAGAAGAAACTCCAAACAAACGTGTGAGAAAGGATTAGAAAACGTGCTAAGGGATAAAATTTTGGTGATCAGTTAGGTATTGTTTGAATTTATATTGGGACTAAATATGGTACAACTTGGCCTATTTGACGTTTTACCTCCATTTTTAAAACTGGAATAATATGGTGGCACATTTTCGTAGTTCACAGGAGAAATTTGGTACAATTTTCAATGGAATGACGATTTAGAGAAAGAAAAGGATGTAAATTCGTAGACCTTTCTTGATTATAACATCTTAAAATATACCAAATTTGAATAAAATTTAAGGGTTTCAGTCCAAATTTGACTATAGCATCATCCATGAGATAATTTTCTATTCATGGACTAGTTTTTTTATACAAAATCAATTACAATTTACAAGTATTAATTTTAAAGAAAAAGAATTCAAAAACTCCTCATAAATTTAATTCCATAATTTAGCTTTAGCATCCATTTGGATTTGGATTGTTAATTACAGTTAAAATTTTTAAGTTAGAGTAGGATGTCCTTTTAAAAAATTAATTATAATTTTCATTAACTTTTTAAAAAAGACAAGAATCCAATTAAAAAGTACAGTTTAGTTGAAGTTAAACCAATACGTCAAACAAAGCTTAATTGAAAAAGGAATTTTACACAAAAAACTTTATTTTATTCTTAATCATTAGTTGAATAGTGAATGCATATAAATCAAGATAGTTTTTTTCACACCCAAAAAAAAAAAAAATAGAGATACTTTTTATTTCCTTCTTAATAAGTTGAAGGAAAATCTGAACAATAAAGCCAAACTTAAAGATCAAAGTTAATTAATAATTACCTTTCTAATCCGGAGCATGACTTTAGTATTTTGTCCTTTCAGTGAGAACTTTCATGACAGTTTAGTTTTCAAGGAACCTCATAAAGTAAGCGGATTCTAAAGTAATTTTGTTAATAACATTTCAGATAAGGGATTTTTGAGGAGGAAAGAAAAATTTTTTGAATTGTTTGGTGGAGAGGAATTTGAAAATAAAGAAAGTTGTAAATCCATAAAAGCTCAACAATTTTTTAATAATTCTAACTTTTAAAAGAAAATAGGGGAAAAATTTAACAAGGCAAATGATGTAGAATACAACTAATTTTGACCTAATCACTATTTATCTTGTTATTTATATAAGGGTCTAATTACAGAATAAATCATACTAGATATTTTCTTTCTTTCTTTTCTTTCTTTCTTTTTTTTTTTTTTTTTTTTCTCTATACCAAACTAAACAAATAGTAAAGTTGGTCAATGACATATGAATTTAACATTTAATTAAAGATGGTAAATTCCTGTTTCTCTTTTTATCTTAAATAAAACACTACAAGAAATTGCAGTTTTAGAGATTAAACTTTTAGCGACTAAATACTTATAGTTGCTAAATCTATTATTTTACAACTAAAAGTTAATCACAAAAATATTTGGTTGAGAAATATAATATTTTCGACATCAAGTCTATTGACGACTAATCTGTTAGTCATTAAAAAGGTAGATTCAGTGACTAAAGGCATACTTAGTCACAAAACAATATGACGTCAAATATTAATAATGGAGGGAAGACCAAACTTTTACGACTAAAATAATGTAGTCATTGAAAATATTATTTCACGACCAAAACTCCTTTCGTGACTAAAATATTAGCTACAAAAAATTATAAAAATTACACATTCAACAACCAAACTCTTCTTCTCGCTATGTGACTAAGCTTTAGTCACAAAAACATTTAATAAAAAGTATAAGGTTTTTTTTTTTTTTTTACATGACTAAATGATCAAATGACTAACCTTTTGGTTGTAGAAGGTAAAAGATATTACTCAAACCATGTAAAAGTTTTGTACTATTTACCTTATTATTTTTTTTTATATGTTGATTAAAAAGAAAATTAACAGAGAAAAAAATATATGCATAACTACAACTAAGCCAACAAACTAAAAAATTATATTACTTTTTGACAAAAGATGGAGGATGGTATCACGAGGACTACGATTGTGCCGGTGACAAGGGTGGAAGTAATGAATTGGAGTTAAGGCAGGCTTGGGTGCGACGACCACTATTTTCGGTTGTAACGTCTGATCATCAGTGAGCTTCAACTAGGATCCTTCTACTACAATAAAAGGTGCTTTTAACGACACAATATTTATGACATTTTTGTTAGAATGTCGTAGAAAGACTTTTTAATGACATTTTATTATCAGACGTAATAGAAAAGAGCAATTTACGACATCGAAAAGAAAAATGTCGTCAGGTTTCATTTTATTGCAAAAGCACGATGACATCAAAATGTCAATTAATTAAAAAAAAAATGCCTACAAACGTATATGGACTGTCTATTTGTGCATTTAGCTTCGGGACTTTCCTCTTAAAAGGAACAAAAAAAATTTTATCAACTTGTGATAATAGCCATAACCTAACGAACTTAATCCGCTCCATTGACATATATATCTGCTCCATCTATGTTCTGAATATCAATGTCAATTGATGGGGGAAAAAAAATCCAAATAACTGCCAGCCGGATAAAATATGAGGATTAATTGGCGAGCCCATACCCATTAACAAAATACAATTTTATTACCATTGAGTATTAGGATAGCTTATAAAGTATTAGGATAGCTGTGAAGTTCTCTTATGATACTTTGGAAACGAGGTGCTTGTAAAAGAAGAATAGCTTTGTAATGAGAAATACATCTTTCATCAATTTCCAAGATCATTAAATAAGTAATTGAGGACCGTCGTTACCTTTTCTCATCAATAGGCTTGGCATAACGAGCTTGGATTGATGAAATAAATATTTGAACACTGCTAAAATCATAAAAAAAACAACCTTATGTAGATAAAAGTGTATATAATTAGCAAGTACAAAAACAGAATTAACATTATATACCAATACACTTCTGAGTAGAAAACATAAGAAGGAAGGGTTCAATAAGCCCTGCAACAAAATAAAGAACAAAGCATACCCCTCAAGAAATGATGAGAAACAATTCTTCTACTCACAAAACGGAAATCTCAGTTTTTGAAAATCTATTAACCTGTTGTTCTGTAAATGGGCTTGGTTAAAAAAGAGTAATTTTTCATGTAAATCCATACTGTATTTGTAAATCATTAAGAATATTAGCTAATTTCCCATTAAAGAAGAAGATTTCCAAACAAGTATCTTTTTTGTAGTCCAAAAAACACGGTGCTTCTGCCCATCAGCACCACTAATTAGAGGGTCATTAGTCTCTGCCTTTTCAAATCATCATAATAGAAATGAGTCTTGTCAGGTACCCATTATTCATTTATCTCCTGCAATATATCAGAAATGACTTTACATCTTTCATATGGAACAACACAAGAGTACAACTATAAGGTATATTGCATAACACAAGAATACAACTATAAGATCTGTAGCTGTGAAACATACTTTAAAATTCCTTTCTTGAGTACTTACTAAAGCCTTGCAATTGTGTGTATGTGTGTTCTAAGGTGATGGGAAGAATTCCAAGTGTTGTTGTGTTGTGTACCAACAACTTCAAATCTAGAGGGAAAATCATGAAGCAAACAAAAGCATCTATACGAAGCATCGTCTTAACATAAGCACACAGATTTCTTCTTACAAGTGAAAAGCAATGCTGAAGAAACAGATGATAAAATATGTTTCCAATAAGAAATGGTGGTCAACTTTGAAGAGACAAAAAAAAAAAAAAAAAAAAAGAAGCAAATCAAGTACATTATATGCTTTTATAATGCCCAAGATTCCAACTCACAACAAAAAGCATTTTGCAGGTTTAATCACGGACCTAGATAAAATACTTGGTTCAAAGGGTAAAACAAATTAATCAATTTTGTCAACCACTAGTTCTTTTAATGGACGTTAGTCACTAGTTGAATGCCAAATAAACATGGACAATAACAGAGCAGTACCATCAAACAACCCCCTTCAAATGTGGAAACTCTAAACATGTTTTACCAACGCGTGGTGACTTATCCGTCACTTTTTCTACCTATTTCTACTGTCTCATCTCATCAGAGGAATTAACACAAACATTTAGTAGCATGAAACAGAAGGCGAATTACTAGACGATATAAATTAACTGGCTATGATTTATACTAATCAAACAAAACACAGAAATCAAAAAGGAAAATTGAAGATGAAAAATATGATTGTTACGGATCCAAAAAGGTCCTGAATCATTATTTAGATTATAAGATTGATAATTAATGGAAAACTAAATTAAACGGGAGATATAGAGAAAATGGTGAGAAAGAGAAAGAAAAGGCAATGGAGAGATGATAACCATGGCCCTTCTTACTGTACTGTGCAATTAATGGCCAGCGACGGGGTAAGTGCGAAAAAAGATGGGGGCTTGTCTTGTGTTGTGTTATGTGCGATTGTATCACAGGTACAGTGAACAATCCGAAATTTTCACCCTGTGATGGCCTAAGGAATCACCCTTAGTCAGCCAAAATCCGAATCACACTAGGCACACGCAACACAACAAACGTAGGGAAAATCAAAGTAATCACACAACACACGCGCAACCAAAAACCACTCGTACGGGAAATCTCACCCAACCTTTATTACACACAGAACAAATAATTACAAATGTCTAATCACACTGCAGGATCATGACATCTTCCATGTCTCTGCATATGACAACAAAAATATAAAAACACAGCCCTACATGGCAGTTATTTTTACAGAAATAACTGCTAGTAACCGCCGCTTAGTGCTGGACCAACTCAGCACAGCCACCTGGTTAATTCTAACCGGTCTCCAACTGCCGGATTTGCTGTCTCGTCCCAAAGCACGCCAATTGTTCATGTGACTTGCCTGGCTCCACTCAGATTCCGCCACATGCTCCCACTGGATTAAGAGTGCTGATAACCGCCACCCACATGTGCAATCTGGCCAGATGTCTCAGTCTCACGGTCTCTTGGGCTGACTCACACCCACGCGATCCTTAGGACAGTCACACAAACGAAACCAGGGCCTTTAGTGCTTGCTCATTGATCCGCCCAATGCACCAATCACGTTGTCAGGCTCCCTAGCCGAATCGGGTTCGACCCAAGGCTATGCCAACACATGACATCCCTCGGCTTCCCGCACACAGTGGCCTTGGTGGTGAACCCAAACCAACCAAGCCACGCCCCCAACGCTCTAAGGGGCTAACAGATTGCCACCAGTCGTATATGGCGATAGCTTCAATCGTGGCCTTTCAATTTCTGGGTGGGTGCTTTTCCTCCACCTTTTTCGCATATGATCAGAGAAAGTTTAGAAAGAGGATGGGAATAATAAGAAAGATCATCCCACTGACATTTTGGGCTTGTTTGGCGGGCACTGGAAAGCTGCTTGTGTTTGGCGGGTTTGATGGGTTTTTTTTTTTTTTTTTTTTCAATGCGCCTAAGACATTGGTTTTGGGAGTTCCGTTCTCAGTATTATCATTATTTCTCTTTAGCTATGCGGTTTGAGAAGGATCTGGTAGATTAAAATGGCTTTTTTTTTAAAGATTTTTTATTTAAAATTTGATCGAAACATTTTTTCACTTTAAAAGTAAATAAAATTGAAAAGAACACAAGAAATCTAGGACAAATATATTTATATATATATTAAAGAGCATTTAAAAAAAGTAATTGAAAAGAGAAATATTGTAAATTATTTTTCAAACTTTTCTAAAAGAAGAAAGATTTAAAAAAAACTGTTTGATAGAAGTGGATAAATGATGAGAAGAGGTGCTTTTTTATTTAAAAAATTAGGTGAAAATGAAAAATAAAATGTGAGGAAGAAAATTTAAATAAATGGGGGAAGGATTCTTAAGAAAAAGAAATAATACCAGTGTATAACATTGGTGGTGAATATAATAAAGTTAGATAGTGAATTGGTTTTGTATGACTATTTTTTAGCTCCAAGTGTGTTTTATTATTAAAAAAAAGATGTAATTCATATGTGTATAGAAGAAACAAAGAAAATAAAATATTTAGCTGGGTTGAATTACCAATAGTGAATCCAAATAGGATTAGATTAGTTGATTTTAATATTTTGAATTTAAAGTTATGTAGTAGTTAGGATTATCTTTATTTTTAAGGATTGTTCATAAAAAAATATATAGTGAGATATTTACATAAATAAATGCTGTATCTCAATTTGTTTTAAAACAGTGCACCATCTAAATTCAAATTGCTCGAGAAATTATGAATTAGAGATGCATTAAGAATTTGTCAATAAATAGGACAGTTATATTTATTTTATTTTCATAAAATGTTATTAATATATATTTATATGTGTTTTTCCTGTTTAATTCTAGCTTTGTTTCTAAATCCTTTGCATACCTCTAGTAATAGGCGTGACCCACTTTTTTAATTAAACTTCTTGATTTTGTGCGTCAAATAAATGCGGGGGTGCAAAAGAGAGAGAGAGAGTTGAGACAAGTAAAATAAAGGCTTAATCTTTTCAAAAAAGAAAAAAATAAAGGCTCACACCTATATATAGAGAAGGGCATCCAAATTATAAATTATATTCCTTCGTGGAGTCAAGAAAGTTTAGTCCTTTTGAATTCGTATAATTAAGATGAATATGTAAAGCCCCTAACCAAATTAAATATCTTAAATCTTAAAGTATCCTAAAGTACTCAAACATAAACATAAACATCCTAAATAACAAAAATAAAATGCTACAGTTCAAATTAAAATTCAAATATTCCGTTTCAACATGATTGTCTCAGATACCCCAAAAAAAAAAAACAATTAAAAGAATATCAACGAGAGAAAAACAAATAAAATATAAAAGAATCTGCAAAGGTTTTTTTTTTTTTTTTTTTTTTTTTTTTTTTTTTTTTTTTTTTTTTACTACGAGAAAGTTTTAAAAAACATGGTTAATAGAAGTGAATAGACGATAGATAGAGGTTTTTATTCCTTTTTTTTTTTTTTTGTATGTGAATTCGTTTGTATTATTTTTTAAATACATTTTATGAATTAGGATTATATATTTTAAGATTTACTTAGGATTATTTTTATCTCTTAGTGCTGTTTTAAATACTAAAAATTATATTTAGTTTAGAATTTTGAATTATATTTATTTTAAGATTTATCTCATATAAAGAAGACATTTACTTTTGTTATCTAGTCCATTTCAGTATTCTGTCATATTTTTAGTGTAATTCATATCATAAAAAAGGTCAATATTAAGTCCGTTCAGGGGAAGTGCCCAAATAAAAATATTTGTTACGAAATTTGAATGAAAAATTTTAAGTAGAAGTATTTGAATCGTCATCTAAACTGATGTTTTGGATATTAACATTCTGAACATAAACTTGTGTATTATTTGGATATCAGATTCTTAATATATATGATATGACAGTTGTGAGAAGTTGAGAGTATTTTCCTTGTCTCTCTTTCTATGCAGAACTGCATTAGAAGATCAAAAGAGACATGAGAAGTTGTGCTCTTTGAAGATGGACTTAAGGATATCATTGTTAGAGTTATTTTGAATGCCACAGTAAAATTGAGAGGCAAAGCGAATGCAGTTAAGTGTCTCAAGATATTAGTAGTGGAAGAACATTAGTGCATAAGGAAAAAGACTTATGAGGAGAGACCAAGTTGAGAAAGAAGCTTGCTGGAAATGGTGAAAGAGAAGGGCGAGAATGAAGCAACTCTTTGAAGATGCAAAAGATAGCAAAGGAATTCCTTGAACAGTACCGCCAATTCAAATGCATTTGCAATAGCTTTTAGAAATTTATTGTCACTAAAAGTTTTGTTTTTTTGTTTTTTGTATTATGTAATAATTTTTTTTTATTAATACTATGAATCAAAATTTATATTTATAATTATAAGTAATCAACAATAAAAAATTATATGGGGAGATTATTTTTTTAAATAATTCGTGTATTTAAAAATTTATATCTATATAATTATAAAAAATCAACAATAAAATTATATTTTATTGAAATTCATTTTTTTTAATAATTCAAGAATACATGACACTTATCCAATGTCAAGGTTTTTTCTATTAAAACATGCTTTCAATGTCGTAAAACATTTCTAATCATGACATTGTTTAATTGTTGTAACATGTACAAATCATGACATTTCTAAACTGCTATCATATGCACCAATCATTACATTTTTGAACAGTTGTGATATGTAACAATATTCAACCGGGAAAGTAATAGATGACATTACTCTAATGTCGAGGATAAAGAATTCATGACATAGACCACGACATTGAAGGAAATGTCGTTAAAACATCATACTTTTCACGGCACCACCTTTCAACGACCTTTTCAAGAATGTTGTGGAATCCATTTTACGACATTTTTTAAATGTCGTTAAAGGGCTTTTTTTTGTTGTAAGTATAAGTTTAAATGGCAACGATTGACAAGTGTAAGTTTTCGGGATGAAGACTTACAAAGCATTAGGATAGGTTTGATTTAAATCATAAGTTTGAAAAGTATAAGTTTTCTGGATGAAAACTTACGAAGCTTTAGGATAGCTTTCATTTAAATCATAAGTTTTAAAAGTATAAGTTTAAATAATAAAGTTTGAGAAGTACAAGTTTTCGGGATGAAGACTTATATATAAAGCATTATTTGGATAGCTTTCATTTAAATAATAAGTCTGAAAAGTATAAGTTTAAATAGTAAACTTCAATTTTTAGAAGAGAATACATTATAGAAAATAATTTTAGAAAAAGTTTGAATAATTAATACGAATCTATATCTAAACGAGGACTGAATATGTTTATTTTAACAATACGATTACGAGTTACAATTAGCACCCCAAGATCAAATAGTAGCCTTATCTCTAATGGGAGTGAGACGCCACTTTCTTTTTTTTTTTTTTTTTGGTTTTGTTTTTTGTTGCTTGTCCACGCATGTTTATCCACTTGTTAGCAGTAAAGTGTCAATCATAAACCAAACGAGCAAACACACTCTGGCTATAAATATATCTAGCTGCGCCTTGGTAAAATAAAGAGAATCTGATGACTTTTCAGTAATTATATAAGCTACTTCTTCCACCATTGTATGTAAGAGAAGTTTTATATTTATTATGCATGTTTTTTTCTTTTGGTTCTAAATGCTATTTTTGGTGCTATCTCGTTCAAATATTCTTCTCCAATGTGAACTATCAGACAAATTAATTAGCATTAAATGCACTTGTTTGTTTGTCTGTTTCTTTATCGTTAATTGTCTGTTTTTTGTTTTTTTGTTTTTAGAAGTGTAAATACACATCTTTATATACATTTCCATTTATTTCACAATACACACACATATATCTATATGCATATATCAAAATGAAACTAACAAAAAATAATAATACGAAGAAGAAAGCGAATATCATGATAATTATAGATACTAGTTTTGATGTAAAGCCTCCATCAGCTACCATATTAATCAATAGGAAAGAAGTTGAATAACAATATATTTGAGAACAACTAGACTTGTAAAAGTCTATTGAAATTTTCACAATATCCTTGTCACGGGCATGTCTTCTAAGTGATAATAATGAATCTAATTCGACACTAAAATGTTTCTTTCCAATTCTCTTATCCTCAAATTAAAAAAAATTAAAAATAAAAATTATGCGTTCCATGCTCCTATAAATTTCAAAGCTATTGAAGCACTTGTCCTCAACCATTTTTCAACATTTGTAGCGTTCCATGTTAAAAGTTTTCTTAGTCTACGAGTAAAAGGACACAGCTATACATCTTGGCCTTTGGTTTATTGTTTATGTTCTTGATACTCACAATGATTAAAAAAATATCCAATTTGGGTAAAAAGAAAAAAATGAAAGGTGTATTTTTTTAATTGAATTAGGGGATAATTATATATAGATTTAATTATTTAGTGCAGTATTTTTCTTGTAAAATAGAACACGAATGAAATTTCACCAAAATTTAGGAGGAAAAAAAAATATTTTAGATTGTGTGTGCGGGTACTGCCCGACTCACAATAACACATTGCTCAACGCCAATGCGTGTAGAAGCCATTTTGTTTTATTTATTTTTTATTTTAGGTTGAATAGTTGACACAGAGCCTTTTAGCTTATTATAGTATGTCTTTATGTTATATTTTCAGGGTGAACAACTGCTAAATCTTTTATGAATTTTTACTTCCTCAAGTAAAAATAAAATATTTTCACATAGCCCTCAATATTATAAATTTAGCTAAAACATTTTATTGTTTTTCTGCTTGTTTCCCACTAAAAATTAAAAATTTTCATATAGCCCTCATCATTATAATTTTCCCCTCTAGTTTTTATACTTAGAGTTTTTTTTTTTTTTTTTAGTTTTGTTTTTCTTTTAAAAATTCATGTACTTTGCTATTGACATATATATCTGGCTCCATCTATGTTCTGAATATAAATATCAATTGATGGGGAAAAAAAAAAAATAAAAGCCAAACAACTGTCAGCCGGATAAAATGAGGATTAATTGGCGTGCCCATATCCATTAACAAAATGCAATTTTATTACCATTAAGCATTAGGATAGCTTATAAAGCCTTAGGATTGCTTTCATTTAAATCATAAGTTTGAAAAGTATTAGTTTAAATGGTAAAGTTTGAGAAGTATAAGTTTCGGGATGAAGACTTACAAAGCATTAGGATAGGTTTGATTTAAATCATAAGTTTGAATAGTCTAAGTTTAAATTGTAATAAGTTTTCGGGATGAAGACTTACAGAGCATTAGGATAGCTTTCACTTAAATCATAAGTTTTAAAAGTATAAGTTTAAATAATAAAGTTTGAGAAGTACAAGTTTTCGGGATGAAGACTTATATATAAAGCATTAGCATAGCTTTCATTTAAATCATAAGTCTGAAAAGTATAAGTTTAAATAGTAAACTTCAATTTTTAGAAGAGAAACATTATTGAAAATAATTTTAGAAAAAGTTTGAATAATTAATACGAATCTATATCTAAACGAGGACTGAGTATGTTTATTTTAACATTACGATTACCCGTTACAATTAGCACCCCAAGACCAAATAGTAGCCTTATCTCTAATGGGAGTGAGACGCCACTTTCTTTTTTTCTTTTTCTTTTTTTTTTTTTTTTTTTATGGTTTTGGTTTTGTTTTTTGTTGCTTGTCCATGCATGTTTATCAACTTGTTAGCAGTAAAGTGTCAATCATAAACCAAACGAGCAAACACACTCTGGCTATAAATATATCTAGCTGCGCCTGGGTAAAATAAAGAGAATCTGATGACTTTTCAGTAATTATATAAGCTACTCTTCCACCTTGGTATGTAAGAGAAGTTTTATATTTATTATGCATGTTTTTTTCTTTTGGTTCTAAATGCTATTTTTGGTGCTATCTCGTTCAAATATTCTTCTCCAATGTGAACTATCAGACAAATTAATTAGCATTAAATGCTCTTCTTTGTTTGTTTGTTTGTTTTTTTTTTTTTTAATAAGTGTAAATACACATATTTGTATGCATTTCCATTTATTTCACAATACACCACATATGTCTATGTGCATATATGAAAATGAAACTAACAAAAAATAATAATACGAAGAAGAAAGCGAATATCATGATAATTATAGATAAGTTTTGAAGTAAAGCCTCCATCAGCTACCATATTAATCAAAAGGAAAAAAGTTGAATAACAATATATTTGAGAACAACTAGACTTGTAAAAGTCATTAGAAATTTACTGAACTTAATTCGAGACTAAAATATTTCCTTCCAATTCTCTTATCCTCAAATTTAAAAAAGAAACTTAAAAATAAAAATTATGCGCTCCATGCTCCTATAAATTTCAAAGCTATCGGAGCACTTGTCCTCAACCATTTTTCAATCTCTAGTTTTCTTTTTGCTCGTTGTTGTTGTTGTTTTTTTTTTCGTGGTTGTTTTTCAGCTCACATACATGTAGCTTTCAATCTCTTTTTCTTCTCTTAAACCACCAGCTATTCTCCCTCAGCGTTCCAAGTCCTCCTCTCAAAAAAATATGGTGACTTGCTTTAAGCCTATAACAAAAAATATAAAATATTCCTCCAACTTTCCTACAAAACACTCCACCAATAGAATGATCTTGCCTTTGGGGCTCTATGGAAAAAGTAATAAGCTAGATAGGTGTAATATCATCGGGGTATATATATCTAAATCTATATGTATATATGTGTGTGTATATATATATATATATAATATTATATTGGTTTTTGCAACTTATAACATGCAACTTTTCAGTGTTGATATAAATGCAAATTTTGAGCAAATTTATACTTATGCATGTACTGTCTTTTAGTTTATCCAAAATGAAGTAAATTTGTGGTCCTCCCTCCTCCCTCCTCCCCCCCCCCCCCCCCCCCCCCGCAAAATATAAAAAATAAAAAATAAAAATAAAGTTCAGGGGGTAAAGCTACAAGATTAATAAAATTCAGAGGATAAAAATAAAGTTTGTCCTTATTAAATGACACTTTAATTGTTATCATGTCAGTAATTTTATATAATATTAGCTGACGAATGAAACAAAATGATAACATACATAATGCCTGATGGTTAACTTTTGGACATTGGATGGCATTCTTAAATATATCTCATTAAAAACGATTAGTTGAATTAAAATATACCATTAAACTAGGGTTTGCACATGAAAATTGAATCTATGAACTGAGCCACAACATGTTAGATATATTTTTTAGCTACAAAGCAGCAACGAAAAGTCTAAGAATAGATATTTTACAGCAAATGGAACTAGTCTTAGAAGATATCAATCAACTATATAAAATAAGTAGCTAGACTTCAAAGAGCGCGGAAATAGTCTTATACAAGTTGCAATACTTCTATAAATAGATGAGCTCTTTGAAGCAATTTTTATTCGCAACACTTTTAGTTCTCTTTTTTCTTTTTTCCAAGTTTCTTGAGTTGAAATAAAACACTATGGAGCTCGCAATCTCCAACTTTTCCGTTAGAGTACCAAACACAATCCCTCGACTAAGTTCCAAGGCCTCTTTCAATAAGAACAGGGTTATACAAATTAAACCCATAACCAAAGGTGTCAATACAATATCCTCCAATTTTCCTTCAAAATGCTCCACCAATAATAATTTGATCCTGCCTGTGGGGCTCTATAGGGAAAACAAGTTCTCAAACTCCTCATTGTACGGTCAAGATAGGCGTGATACCTTTTGGGTACTTTTTTTTTTTCGTTTTTTCTTTGCTTATGATGCGCTTCTTTAAAAAAAATAAATGTGGTGGATTCAAATCTACATCTTATGTGCAATTAAATGTGAATTATCAGGCTATATCTGTAACCAAATATTATACACTACTTATCCATTTACTCTTAATGAAATAAGAGCCAAAAAAAAAATCACAATAAAATTAGATTAGAAAATTGCTTTGTGGCTCCTTGAGACTTGTGATTTGACTTCGTATGTTAGTTTGTCCAATTGGTTTGCCATATATTCATCTCATGAAGAGTGAAACACTTGGTGTTTTAGGTATGCGCTCAAGTTCAATCAGGTGATTCCGATTCGACACTTAAGAAAGTTTTACGTTTTGGATCTGCTTGCTGCAAATTGGCAAGGGTCTACGTAATTATACCGCTAATTGTATCGACCATGTAAGTAAACTTTTGCAGGAAATTAGCTAGAGATAGAAAGATTGAAGAAAACAGTGAACAACAGAGAGAAACATCGATTCTTACAGCAAGAAATTTTTTTCTAACTTTTTTTCGAGCCCGGCTGAGTGTGGTTAATTAAGGTAATTCTTTCTTTTTTTTTGAGCAGTTGCTTATTTGCAAGAGTGTGTCTTGAGAACCCTCAATTGTTTCAAGTCTCTCTCCTGTTTAAGGCATTCCCTGGCTTAATTGCTGTTGTGTTTGCAAATGCTTATCATAATGGCATCAATGGAATTTACGATGCAGATATTGACAGGTATACTTATTTTTACTTCATGCAAAAGCCTTTCTTATTATTTAAGTTTTTTTCTCCTCACCGGATTGCTGACAGTAATCAAGAGCCCTATTATCTTATTCTGTTTTTTTATTATATTTTCAGGATAAACAAGCCTTATTTACCTATACCATCTGGGGAAATTTCACTTAAACAAGCATGGTTCTTGATGATATTTTATGTAGTTGCTGGCCTGTTGATTTTGTCGTCGATGAATGCCAACGTCCTCACTGCCTCTATCTATTGTTTTGGTCTATTACTGGCCACCATGTATTCAGTTCCTCCCTTTAGACTTAAGCGATATTCTCTTGCAACATCTCTTGTCCATTCTTTGGTACTGTTATTTTCTTCCCGTCCTGATCTAAAATCTTTTTAATGGAATTTTGTTATATATAATTTATAACTTTTCTCAGGTCACTAGAAATTGAATGATTCTCTATGATGTTAAAATATTAAAAAAATGACATTATATATACATATGTTTAATGTGATTAATGTAAAACATTAACCCGTTCACATGTCTTCAGATTGTCACAATAAATTTCGTATATGATCATGAAACAATATATATATATATATATATATAAATGAAATGATCATAGACACCTATTAGTGACACATATTATGTATGAACTACTCTACTTAGAAATTAGTATTTTGAGGAGAACTATTTTAATCTCAATTTTTGAATATCAACTTCTATGATAATTAGTTGTCTTTTTTTCTCTTTGTTTTTTTGGTAGATACAATCCTCTAATTTTAAGTGATGTGATAGTTTTCAACATTTACAACTTATTATTTAAAAATTGAGCTTAAAGTTGATTCATCTAACATTAATTTTAGTTGACCAGGATGAGCATACGTTAGTGAAGTACTAGTTGATTGTTCTAATTTAAATTTAGAGCTCTTTTTGTTTTTATTATTCACACTTTTCGGCCAAAAATTAAGGGGTAAAAGAAACCGTGAACGGTATTAGTTTGCCAAGATAGAGAGAAGGAAAAAAAAAAAATTTAAAAGATGATATATGTTTATTTAACAAAGGAAAATTTTATACATGCAGGTGGCCGGTATCCTTCACAATGTTGGTATTCTTTATGCCAGCAGAGCATCGCTTGGAATTCCATTTCAGTGGAGGTGTGTCAACAATACTTTGGAGACAAAAAATATTCCTTTATTTTCCATTTATCTTGCTCTTTGTTTTCCAAATTAGTTTTCGCATATATAAATATATTTATATATATATATATATAACATACATACCTACATAAAATATATTTATATATGAAATCCAAGTCTTAATTAATTTAAAAAACAAAAATATTCACAATTTTGAATTATTCAAATTCCTACACTCTCATCCGTTCAGTTAATCCAATAGGTTGACACACATACACATTTATAGATATATGTATGAACTTTGGTTTGGTTGCTTGAGATATACAGTTGGATTAAAAATCAAATCCATTAAGTAATCCTTAAACTTCCACTATAAGTTTTTTTCTTTTTTTTTTTACGATGGTAATCAATTTTCCATTAAGTAACTTATAGACCAAGTTGAGTCTGACATATAATTTATTGCTTGACAATTTTTTGTTTTTGACATAAAAAAAACTTTTATTTCCTAAAATATAGAAACAATAAGAGTTTGCTAAAGATGGATATGATATAGACGTCATAAGGACCGAGATTTCGAGATGTAATTTTCAGTTGACATTTATTAGTCAATACGAAAGATATTGACCAAACGTTATTCACTAGAACTACGGTTTTCCCTTTTTTTTTTATTTTATTTTATTTTATGTAGAATAAACTTTTAAAGTTATCTATTTGACTTTCCAATTTTATATTTCTATCAAGCTAATAGTAAATCTTCAACAAATTCGACTATTCATAAAATCCTCATGTATTGACTTTCATTTTGCACTGCAGTCCTCCTTATATTTTTATCATCACTTTCGTGACCATATTCTTTCTGGTTGTTACAAATATAAAAGATCTCACAGACGTAGAAGGTGATATTAAGTAAGTTTTAATTTTATATATCAACACATCAATTAAACTCAAAATTTTTGAATTTTCATTTTGGTCATTCTTTGATCTTTAAAATATTACATATTATTACAGGCATAACATACGAACATTTACCGCGAGATATGGACCTAGAAAGATTACATTATTTTGCACTGGGATACTCTTATTAAATTATATTGCTCCTATGGTGGTTGCTATTTGCAAGCCTCAGGTAACTAATTCTTCCTTTGGAATATTATTTCATATATGTTTTATTTTTTGAATTTACATAAATTTCCTTAACCTTATAGTTTTCGAGAGATGTGGAAAAGTATCTTTTTTCCTGTTTAATTATGTCCATTTTTAAAACGTACTAAGGCTCAATTACTGATTTATTTAACCGTATCACCAATTTTCTCGTGATAATTTGGATAGAACTCATAGATGTATACAAGAAAATCATTAATAAATCATACAGACATTTATTAAAACCGTTTTGAATATTTTTCAAAAGAAGTCACTACAATTAAACATTGTATTTGACTTTCAACGCTCCGTCCTGGTTCAAATTTATTGTTCACGTAAATGAGGAAAAGGACAATACCTATTTTACTTGATGATTATCTTCCAAACGTTACATCTACAATAGATACAAATTTGCACTATATTGAATTTATGTTTACTCACAGTTGGGGACATGAGCGTTGGAGAATATATAATCCAATATTCGAATCTTGAATTTTTTGTATTCTTAGTAATAGTATTCTTTTTTTAAGTCAGACTATTTTGAAAGCTAAACCTAGTTTCTTTAATTTTCACAAATTATTAAAAATAAAATTTTAGTATAAGAGTACATAGACATTTATAGTAAAAGCTTTTTTTTTTCTCCCTAGCAAAGCTTTAATTTCTGTAATTTTTTTATTTCACTACATATATAAATATGTTAAAAGCTTAAAAAAACAAAAAAAAGTTAAGGCGGGTATGAAAAAATACTTGAAATTGCAGAAATGATATCTTTCGGAAATAATATAAGAAATGTTACAATCAATAGAAGCCTGTGATAAATAAATATAATTGTTTTAACTTAAGAGATTTGTGTTTAGAATAGAAAATTGAAGAATCAACAAAAGCAGTAGCTACTCTGTTCCAAATTCCTAAAAGATTTTAACTAAATATTCTATTCATTTGTTTACTAATGATCTATTTTTTTTACAGACTTTCAACCCTCTCGTAATGTTGCCCGCTCACACAATCTTATCCTTGTGGTTACTTTTCGAGGTTTGTCACGATATGATATAATATAATATATATATATAAATATAAATAAGAGTGATATTAAATAAAAAGAACAATTTATGATAAGAACGGTATTTTTATCTCACTATTGGTATTATTGTTTTAGTTGTTTAATTAATTTTTTACTGTTTTCATTTATAATCAAAAACAGTTCCGCATGTAACGTAAGTTTTTAATATGAAAACGTATATCAGTCTGATTAAAAGTTAATTCAACGATCAAAATAATAATAAATATAGGCACAAAGTACG
The DNA here is from genome assembly GCA_025413025.1 of Ficus hispida. Classification (NCBI taxonomy): domain Eukaryota; kingdom Viridiplantae; phylum Streptophyta; class Magnoliopsida; order Rosales; family Moraceae; genus Ficus; species Ficus hispida. The sequence continues at coordinate 29,564,994 of CM046373.1, forward strand.
ATTCTTGTTACAAGTTTAGAGTGTAAAAGCTCTTAAATTAATAAATATGCTTTTGAACTTTTAGGTCAAGAAGCTGGACAAAGCAAATTATGCCAAGGTACGTTTATAATATGCAGCTTCTACTTCAACGACATGTTGCCCTTGTGAGTTTACGAATATTTCAGGTTTGACTTTATTATTTTATTATGCAGGAAGAGAGCGCAAACTTCTTTCAACTCCTGTGGAAGCTCGTTGGATTGGAATATCTCTTATTTCCTTTCATATAGATATAAATAATGCAAATTAGAAACTTTTTATCTTTTTCCTTGGATTGGTATATGAAACAGCTTCTCTTTTTCTCCTTCGGTCTCTAACTTTTAGTTTTTCTTTTTTCCTTTATTTCTTTATGTTTTAAATTTGCTCATTCACAGAGAACCCCTAGATCTCTACACCCACAACCCCCCCCCCCCCCCCCCCCCCCCCCTCTCAATACTTTTTATGACATCGTTAACAATTCTCTTTCTGCTCATCAATAAAAAAGAAAAAGTTCAAGTGACAAGTGTAACTTACTTTAATTATAATTTTTGAATGTCAATTTAGTAAAAATTGAGGACTAACCGTCGTGTAAAGTTTAAACGACGGATAGACAACCGTCGTGTAATCTAGCATCATGGAAGATACCATGACGATTATATAACCGTTGTGGTATCTCAATATTACACAACGGTTAATACCGTCATCGAAACAAGAAATACTGTAGCAAAATGCTGCAAAATTGTGAATATTACATGTCGAAACCGTCATGTAATGTGTGTAATCAATTAAAAAAAAGTCAAAATTTTCTTTTAATTAAGCCCAATTACACGACGTTTTGAGGTAAAACCGTCATGTAATGATGAACATTACATCAAGCATGTGGTGGGTGGAAAAAAACCATGTTCAAAAATGTGTGTAAAATGCTAAAACCGTGAACAAAACATTCATCTCTAAAGAGCAACAACCAAAAAAACATTCAAACAATACTACAAATTACACTCTAAGTAAGTTATTAAAATATTGTGTGTTCGTTGTTTTGTTAGAAAACAAGAAATTAAGCAATATGAAAGTCATCTTGCTTTTCTTTAAAGGCAAATGATCACAGCCACACCAAGAGAGAGAGGTGGTAGGTGGCGGTGGCGACAGCAGTAGCAGCAGCTTGACCGGATTGTAAGAGAGAGGGGGCGATGGGTGGGCGAAGGAGGTGGGTACATAGGAGAAAACTTTGAGTTGTCTAGAGGGTGAAGATGAAAATGATGATCGACAAATGAAGAGAAAAAGTGTATTTAAGTAATGGGTTTACGCACGGATTTCAAAGCATAAAATTCGAAAATTTTCAAAATTTTCAAAAGATTACATAACGGTTTTGACTCGAAACCGTAGTGTAATATAGACATTACACGACGGTTTTTGCTCGAAACCATCGTGTAATGTTCATATTACACGACGGTTTTGAGTCGAAATCGTAGTGTAATGTGTGCAATCAACCAAAAAAGTCAAAAATTTTCTTTTAATTAAGCCCAATTACACGATAGTTTTGAAGCAAAACTGTCATGTAATGATGAATATTACATCGAGCATGTGGTGGGTGAAAATGTGTGTAAAGTGCCAAAACCATGAATAAAACATTCATCTTCAAAGAGCAACAACAAAAAGAACATTCAAACAATACTACAAATTACACTCTAAGCAAGTTATTAAATCATTATGTGTTCGTTGTTTTGTTAGAAAATAAGAAATTAAGCAATATGAAAGTTATCTTGCTTTTCTTTAAAGGAAAATAGTCACTGCCACTCCGAGAGAGAGAGGTGGTAGGCGGCGGCAGCGGCGGTAGCTTGACCGGATTGTAAGAGAGAGGAGGCGGTAGGTGGGTGAAGGAGGTGGGTACATAGGAGAAAACTTTGAGTTGTCTAGAGGGTGAAGATGAAAATGAAGAAAAATGAAGGAAAAAAGTGTATTTACATAATGGGTTTATGCGTGGATTTCAAATAATCCTCTGAAAATTTTAAAAAATTTCAAATTTCATGCTTTAAAATTCGCACGTAAACCAGCTTACACGATGGTTCGATCAAACCGTCGTGTAATCTGCGTATTAAACGAAGGTTTTGATAACTGTCGTGCAATCCGGTGGATTATACGATGGTTGTGTAATCCTTTGTTTACACGACAGTTTTTTGAAACCGTCGTGTAATCCTGTTTAACACGACGATTTCACAAAAATCATTATGTATTTTTGTTATGTAATCAACTTTTGTAGTAATATATTGAGTAATTTTTATTTTTTTATTCATATATAAATTCTTGTAATTTTATATGAATAAATTCAGAAAACGAGAAACCAACCTAATAAAAAGCATGACGTAAAAAAGAAAAAAAAAAAAGGAAAAAAGAAATTAATGAAGAAACTGATTTATAATTTTATAAAATTTTCTCTTTGAGCCCTAAGTTGATAATAAGATGACGTATTCTTTTGGACTACTTCTCAGATTCCTTGTTCAATTTTTAACACGCATAACATACGAACATTTCCGACAATATATGGACCTCGAAAAGTTGCATTCTTTTTCACAGGGATACTTCTGGTAAATTACATTGGTTCTATGGTGATGGCCATTTGCATGCCTCAGGTAACTCATGATTCTTTGTTTGAAAGCTTAATTAGTAACATATTAAATTTATTTTCCTGGAAATATTCAAATAAAAATAGGTAAATCTTGATTCTTTTCCAAAAGATATCTGTAAATATTTTTCTTTTGTCCTAGTGAGTAACGAATTATTTATATTGACTACAATTTTGACTGTACTATATAATAAGCAGGAAGCAAGCGCGAATTTCTTTCAATTGCTTTGGAAGCTTCTTGGGTTGGAATTTCTCTTATTTCCTTTCATAATAGCCATGTAGTAGTGCAAATTATATGCTTTTCGTTTATACTGTTGTATTTGTTAAAGCTACATTTTCTGACGCTAATAATAGTATTACTGAAGCATTTTATTTTACCTTGTTCGCATATTTAAAGGAAAATAGCCACATTTTAAAATTAGAACAAATGACCATTTTTACTAAAACAATAAATCAATTTCTTAAATAACCAATCATTGATTAAACATGTATTATGGTTAATCCAATCAATCGTGATTGACCTTCACATCAGTATTGATAGTTGTAAATTAGTTTTAACCATAATATTTTTCTATAGTTTTCTACTTAGTTACTGATTGACTCTGTTAAATCTAAAAAAATTTTATGTTTTAATTTAGTATAAAAATTACTCCAACCATTTCCGCTGCGGCTACTCGTACCAACGTTGCCCCAGTCGATGTCGCCTATTGCCCTTATGCATCTCCAGCATCCCTCACAACAAATATAAAGGATATAGACCATACAATCTTGGACTTTGACTTATTATTTATAGATGAACATAAAATAAAATGAAATAAACAAGAAAAAAAAAAAAAAAAAAAGAAAGATCAAAATTTTATTGAATTAGTACATAATTGTATATTCAACATTTAGTGGGGTAAAATTGTTCTTGTAAAATGGGACAGGAATGAAATTATAGTTTACAAAATTTTTAGAATGTGTGTGGGGGGCACCACTCACATTAACACGTTGCTCCATCACTGGATGGGCAATTAAGGTAATTTGTTGACAATAGAAATGAAAATTGGTAATTTATCGCCATTAATGCATGTAAAAGCCAGCTTATTTATTTATTTATTTAATTGTTGGCACAGAGCCTTTATTATCAATATAGTGAAAATGGCCTAAAGGAAAAGGAAAATGCCAGAAATTATGCTTGATTTTATTATATATCAATATGCATAAATTATTATATTATGTTTATTTTATAACATAATATACATTACAAAGTATTATTAAATTATTTTATTCGCAATATTTTTAAAAAAGAATTCCTCCATAAAATGTTCTGAAATAGTAAATTGGAAGTGAAAAGTTTTTTATTTTTTAAAGGTGTGAAAATTAAAGAAATTGGGTTCTGATTAGGTTGCAAAATAACACGAATTTTGTTTTTTTTTTCTTTTAATTATAAATTATTACTACACTGATACCCAACCACTCGAGTAAACTTGAATTCAAAACAGCGGGTCATTATCTAATAATCTATTCTAGATGTTATGTTTGTGTCAGAGTGTGTGGGTTGAATAAAGAAAGAAAAAAAAAATCGAACCTGAAAGGACGCGTCAAAAAGTCAAATAGGAGGTTTAGTAGTGCAACCTCATTCACGTGACTATTAAATGCAACCTATAACGCCAGAAATATTCTCGGTCCTTAACTACAGGAGAGTTTGACAAACGTTTCAACTATTCAATTCAAAAATTTTTTATTTTTTTTTTTTTTTTTTTTTTTTTTTTTTTTTTTTTTTTTTATAAATATATATTCATGAAATTTTAATTTATTATTATTATTTAAAATCTTTTTTTATTGTCAAAAATCTACTCAAAAATATAAAAAATGATATATATTAACAATGATTATTCTAATTAAAAATTAATAAAAAAATTAAATCTACATTTTGTTGCTTGACCTTTTTTTAATCCGTTGACTTCTTAGTGAGGCTAACCAAGGACGTCGGATTTGGTGCAGTTAGCATATTCAAAGTCTAATGGTGTTTTGTTTTTTTTATATATATATTATATATATATTTGATGTAATTATTTATATTTATAACTATTATTACTAATATTCTAAGCAACCATACGTTTTTTTTATTGTCAAAAAAAATAAATCTACGTCAGAAAATTATAGAAGAAAATCAATGAATATATGTAATAATTATCATATGCTAATTTGAATATTACTAATAAAAATTATAATTAATTGTTGCTTGCCTTTTTTTTCTTTTTTATGAGTAAAGAGGAGTGATTTGGGGGCGTTGCATTCAAGGCTTTTTTTCTTTTTTATAATTTTTATAAATTAATTCATTAAAAATAAATGTATTTATTATAACTTAATTGAATTAAAAATAAAATAAAAGAAGTTTTTGTAAAAAATTTTTACACACTTCACTGAAATTGAAGTTCGAACGAAGCTCTTGTGCGAAAAGCAAACCGACCATCTGCAATAGTTTAATTTTGAATAACGATACAACAACAATTTTAGTTTCAATTTTGAATATAAATTAACCAGTATTTACGTTGAATTTTTTTTATTGATAAACTAATTAAAAATAAGTATCTTATCAGTTAAAATTACAAGATTTATATATAATAAAAAAATAAAAATTAATCAATACCATGTGAACTGACAATCAAAAATTATAATTAAAGTTGTTGCACTTGCCATGTGAACTTTTTCTTTTTATTATGAGTAGAAAGAGGATTGTAATGATAATGGGGGCGGGGGGCGGCGGCGGTTTTATTTCAAAATTTTTATAATTTTTATAAATTACCTTCATTAAAAATAAAAATTTTCATATATAATTCTTATTTTACTCTTATTAAAAATAAAAAACTTTTATATAATCCTTATTAAAATTAATACTGCATAAAAAAATTTGTAATTTTACCTTTTATCACATTAAAAATTAAAAATTCTCATGTAAATCTACTAAAATTAAAAATTCTCATGTAATCCTTGTTGGAAAATAATTGAACATGTGAGCCTACATATGTAATTAAATGTGTATATATGCTATCTTAAAGTTAAGCCCATTTAAAGTGGTCTAAATAAGGTTAATTTTTGTTATTGGGCTTTGGGTATTAATTATAGTATGGGTTTATTATGTGTAGAGACCTATTTCATATTTCTATTTTAGTGATGGGTCAAAATAAAATATGAAAAGATAATAACTACTGCAGTTATTTAAAAGGGTTATGGTCCCCAATTCATACGATATACAGATACATTCATTATTCCTATTCTCTCTGACATCCATCATCAGAAAAATACAGAGATTTTTCTCTAAGGAAAATCGTATTGAGTTGGAAGATCCATAACACATAATCGTTTCTTTCTCATGGATCAAGGTACGCTTCCGCTTTCATTTAATTCTCTTGATGATTTGACATGGTCGATCTTGGATAAATTGGATTTTCCTCATTAAAGAATTAGGTTTTATTAATCTAACAAGTGGTATCAGAGCCTTCTCCATGTTAAACCATTAAGAATTAAGTTGTTTTTCTAAATTAGGTTTGGTTTTGTTGGATTTAAGAATGATTATGGTTATGGATTCTTTGATTTTGATTTTCTTTAAATTTTCCGGATTCAACCATTTTGGATAAGTATATATGGATTATATATTTCTTGAAATTAAACATTTATGTTTCCGGATTTGATTTTAAGAAAGAAAAGGATTTCTACTATAATTTTTGATATTATTTCAATCAAATTTGGTGTTGTTGCTGCCATGGCTGGCGGCTGCAAACAAGGAGGAAGAAGAAAAGAAAAGAAAATTAGGGTTTTCTGGGCCTTAAGCCCAATTTCTTTTCTTTTGGGCTGGGCTGGGCAGGGCTGGATTACGATCCGGATTGGGTTGACCCGACCCGACCCGTCCAGTCCCGACCCGGTCAATAAGGATAGTTGACCGTTGACTTTAGCATTGACTGTTGACTTTAGCGTTGACCATTGACCGTCGATTAAAAAAAAAATTTTTAATTAAATTCAAATTTTGGTTTGTTGGTTATATTTTTGGGTATCTAATATTCTAAAATAGATTAATTGAAGCAACATGTTACCAAAGTAACCTCTCTTGTGTAGATTAATTTATTTGAAATATTAAGATGGTTGTGTGTGTGTAATTCATGCGGATATTGACCGGCCCAAAGGAAGGTTAATATTTGGCCGAATTGCATGCATACTTGTGGTAATAAATATGTGACAATTATAAGGTATACCATGTGAATAATAAGTCGATCCAAAGATTGACCTACTGTTTGACAGGATTTATTGTCAATATTTGATTATTACACTAAGAGTACCACTTACAAGTTAATATTTCTTTCCAAAGACTAAATATTAATGTTGTGCTAGGTATCTTGTGATGGGATTAACCATTATTTGAATTTATTGATTGTATGATATGGATTCTTATGTGAACATGTTATTTTGTTTGTTGTATTCTATGTTCAGTTAGTGCATCTGCTTCTACTATATCTGCTAATGTCAATTCATCCCATGCTAAATGGGACCAACTTCAAGGATTGGAAAGAGAACGTTATGATAGTTCTCGGGTGCATGGATCTAGACCTTGCGCTAAGGATTGAACGACCCACTGACCTTACGGGCATAAGTTCCACTGAGGAAAAACGGGACATGGAAAGGTGGGATCGTTCAAATCACATGAGTCTCATGATCATAAAGCGTGGAATTCTGGAAGCCTTTAGGGGCGCTATGTCCGAAAAGGTTACTACTGCCAAGGAGTTCCTTGAGGAAATTGAAAAGCGTTTTGCTAAAAACGATAAGGCTGAAACAAGTACGCTTTTGGCGAGCTTGATTTCAATGAGGTATAAAGGAAAAGGAAATATAAGGGAAATAGACAAACATAAGGAGATTAGGTGCCAATAGAGCTTCGGATGTCTTAGAACTAATTCACACGGATATTTGTGGACCATTCCCTACGGCTTCTTGGAATGGTCAACAATATTTCATTTTGTTCATAGACGATTACTCACATTATGGCTACCTGTATCTCAATCATGAGAAGTCTCAATCAGTGGACGTGTTCAAGGCTTACAAAGCTGAAGTTGAGAATCAACTCAGTAAAAGAATTAAAGGCGTTAAATCTGACCGTGGTGGTGAGTACTATGGCAGATATGACGGATCAGGTGAACAACATCCAGGACCCTTTGCTAAATTCCTAGAGGAATACGGAATCGTCCTACAGTACACCATGCCGGGATCCCCTAGCATGAATGGTGTAGCTGAAAGATGAAACGAACACTTAAGGACATGGTAAGGAGTATAATTAGTCATTCCACCTTGCCAGAATCTCTTTGGGGAGAAGCACTAAAGACTGCAGCTTATATTCTCAACAGAGTACCAACTAAGCAGTAGCCAAAACCCCTTATGAGCTTTGGATGGGCAAGAAGCCTAGTTTGAAGCATTTTCACATTTGGGGATGTCCAGCTGAGGCAAGGCCTTATAGGCCAAATGAAAAGAAACTGGATTCCAGAACAATAAGTTGCTACTTTATTAGATACTCTCAGAGATCAAGGGTTACAATTTTATGATCCCACTACTAAGTCCATTTTCGAAACGGGAACTGCAACGTTTTTTGAGGATATTGAGTTTGCGGGGAGAAATAAGGTTAAAGACTTTGTCTTTGAAGAGGAATCTGTTTCTATTCCTACAATTGCTTTTGACAATGATCAGGTTTCTATTCCTGATATTGATCAAGTAGCAAGTCCAGAAAATTAAGACAATGTTGAACAACTCCCCGCACAAGATGAAGGAATTGTTCCTGAAGAGCAAACTCAACAACCTTAAGAACAAATGCCATTGAGGAGATCCACAAGAGAAAGGAGAAATGCGATTCCAGATGATTACATAGTCTTTCTCCAAGAACATGCGGATGGCATTGGAGTGATGGAAGATGATCCTATCAGCTTTCATCAAGCCATGCAAAGTTCTAACTCTCAGAAGTGGATTGAGGCCATGAATGAAGAGATTAAGTCCATGAAAGACAATGACGTTTGGGATCTCGTTTCATTACCTGAAGTACGAAGCCCATTGGTTGCAAATGGATATTTAAAACCAAGAGGGATTCGATGGGTAATTTAGAGAGATATAAGTCTCGTCTTATCGCAAAGGGCTTTACTCAAAAGGAAGGCATTGACTTCAAAGAGACTTTCTCTCCGGTTTCAACGAAAGACTCTTTTAGGACTATCATGGCACTTGTGGCATATTTTGATCTTGAGTTACATCAGATGGATGTAAAGACGGCGTTTCTCAATGGTGACATTGATGAAACAATTTATATGGTGCAACCGGAAAACTTTGTATCAGGAGACCCAAAGAAGATGGTATGCAAGTTAAAGAAAATCCATCTATGGACTTAAGCAAGCTTCCCGTCAATGGTATTACAAATTTCATCAAGTAATAGTCTCATTTGGTTTTGAGGTGAATGCAGTTGATGATTGCGTATACCACAAGTTCAGTGGGAGTAAGCATATCTTTCTGGTACTATATGTCGATGATATACTGCTTGCTAGCAACGATATAGGCTTGTTGCATGAAACCAAGAGATTTCTATGAAAGAAATTTGAAATGAAAAACCTTAGTGATGCCTCTTTTGTATTAGGCATACAAGTACATCGAGATCGTTCTGGGGTATACTTGGGTTATCACAAAAGGGCTATATCGAAAAGATACTTAAGAGATTTGGCATGCAGAATAGTAAACCAAGTGACACCCCTGTTACTAAGGGAGACAAGTTCAGTCTCAGTCAGTGCCCTAAAAATGACCTTGAAGTTAAAGAAATGCAGAAGATTCCCTATGCATCAGATGTTGAGAGTCTAATGTATGCTCATGTTTGTACACGTCCAGATATAGCATACATTGTTAGGATGCTAGGCAGATATTTGAGTAACCCTGTGATGGATCATTGGAAAGCAGCCAAACGGGTTATGAGGTATTTGCAGAGAACAAAGGATTACATGCTCACATATAGGAGATCAGACCAATTGGAGAACATTGGATATTCTGATTCGGATTTTGCTGGATGCCAAGACAGTCGAAGATCCACATCAGGCTATATCTACTTGCTGGCCGGGGGAGCTATTTCTTGGAAGAGTGCCAAGCAGACACTCATAGCTTCTTCTACCATGGCAGCGGAGTTTATAGCATGTTATGAGGCATCCAACCATGGAATATGGTTGCGGAATTTTGTCACTGGGCTGGGAATTTTAGAAAGTGTTGAAAGACCATTAAAGTTATTTTGTGACAATAAGTCAGCAGTTTTGTATTCTAACAACAACAGGAGCTCATCAAAGTCAAAGTATATAGACATCAAATTCCTAGTTGTTAAAGAAAGAGTTCAGAGTGGTTAGGTATCTATAGAGCATATTGGTACAAACTCCATGATTGCGGATCCGCTTACCAAATGGCTTCCACCCAAGGTCTTTCATGAGCACACTGCTCATATGGGTGTCACATTATTTGATGATATACTGATCTAGTGGGAGTTTGTGTTTAGATGCTAATTTCATTTCATTTGGATACTTTATGTTTATGGATATTTTCTGCAGAAATAAAGAATTCAGTTTATGTTCACTCTAATTTGTTTTAACTTGATCTCATTAAAGTATAAAGTTGGACCAGTTGGAAATAGGCATGTTTAGATCACATTGCATGTAATTTTCATGCTACACATCCATACTTGATCTATGTCATTTGGTTATATTATATATGTGACCATTGATGGATTTAATTACGTTGAATGTAATGAAAATCGCTTTGATCCTATATTGATATAATTAATGGACGAGATTGTTCAGAAATGCCTTTGTTCATGATAGCAAAAGTTTTAAGCTCATAAAGTTATGCACATTTTTTGTAAGAAACATATTGGCCCAAGTGGGAGATTGTTGGAAAATAATTGAACATGTGGGCCTACATATGTAATTAAATGTGTATTATAGCTATCTTAAAGTTAAGCCCATTTAAATGATCTAAATAAGGTTAATTTTTGTTATTGGGCTTTGGGCATTAATTATAGTATGGGTTTATTATGTGTAGAGACCTATTTCATATTTCTATTTTAGTGATGGGTTAAAATAAAATATGAAAAGATAATAACTACTGTAGTTATTTAAAAGGGTTATGGTCCCCAATTCATACGATATACAGATACATTCATTATTCCTATTCTCTCTGACATCCCATCATCAGAAAGAATACAGAGATTTTTCTCTAAGGAAAATCGTATTGAGTTGGAAGATCCATAACACATAATCGTTTCTTTTCATGGATCAAGGAACGCTTCCGCTTTCATTAATTCTCTTGATGATTTGACATGTGGATTTAGATAAATTGATTTTCCTCATTAAAGAATTAGGTTTTATTAATCTAACAATCCTTACTAATTTATTTTATCTTTAAAATATGCTAAATCAAATCCAACTCCCACCCATTTAGTTTGGTCCATCTCGATCCTTTAACTTGGCGTGTACATCTAAATGATGGACACATGAAGAGCTCTCTCCCTCCTTTAACTTGGTGGGTACAGTGAAGTCGACTTCGATGAAAAATTACTATTTTATATGTACTTCTTAAATATTATTATATGAGCTGAGTTGGCACAGGAATTCTGGGACCAAGCCAATTAAATCCAACCCCACTATTTAGTTCGGTCAATATTTATAACTCTTCTATGTAGTAGAAATATAACACGTCTTATTTTTTAATTTATAGATAAAAGATTCGAACTCCTCACCTTATACTAGCATCAAGTGTAAAACTACAGTCAAACTATATTTACAATCACAATATCTTGCTTTCTACTATACAAGTAATGGGTTATTTACAAAAAATATATATATATATATATATAGATTTTGACTTTTTAAGGTTACAGATGTACATGTATTTATAATTTAATCATAATTTCATAATTCGAACTTTAAAAAAATAATATATATATATATATATTAAGCTGCGCCATTATATTCAATTTTTACGAAATATGTATTTCTGAAATTCTTGAGCTCCTTTTAGTTATGTAACAGGAAGACAAAACAAAACTCAAATCTCTTTTGTTGGCTTGAAGAGGTTGAGAGAACATGACTGTAAATCCAAGATGCGAAGTCTTTCTAGGGACAGTGTCGACTGTGTAAGGTTCACTACGTCTAATTTGATAGTTTAATTATGCTCGATCCATTTCAAGTATGTAAAATCCAAACACACATTTGAATGAACAATTCAAAGAAAATAACTCAAATTGAGGCAAATGGTTGCCACAAACAAAGACTACATAATTGATTCATTACTTGTCTGTCTATACGGCTTAGTCATTTCAATAAAAAGATAAGAACGAAAAAAGTATAAAGATCTAATAAATATATCTTTTTTTCCCCTATAAGATATTGACTATGTTGAACTTAGCATTCAAATTCCATTGTTTTGACTAAATTCAAATAATAAATAAGGATTTATCACTAGGATGAAATTAGGATGGAATGAGAATTTGGGTAGGAGCTTCCTTGTATAAACATTCTTTCAGAAAAAAAAAATACAGATAAGACTAATATGGGTTAATTACTATTTATTGGTTTAAACTTTAAATTATTTATCAATTTATCCCTTTGTTTTTAATAACTACAAATATATATTTTGAATTTAAAAAACACTATTTCAATTTCATGACCTCTTACTTATTTTATGTCATTTTTTTAATTGTCTAAAACATTGTGTAGGAGTTTTTCTCAAGAAAAAAAATTCTATATAAAAAATAAATATATTTAACCTAATCAAACATATATATATATCTCATAATGTGACATCAGGTAGTTGGTAATTTTTATGTGCCAACATATATAGATTGTCGTAATTTATATATTGACATCGTTTGGCCTTTGCTCTCTGCTAGGGTTTCGATCGCCTTCTCGTCTTCCATGGTGGCTGCTCTCTCCCATCTTCTATCATTAGTTCACCTCTACCATCGTGCACTCCTTATGTATCTCTTCACACAAGTCCAAATCTACTATCTTATTTTTCTGTCTCAATAATTATCTACTCAATAATATTTTGACAATTCATTAACTTGTTTAAAATATTTTTAGTATTTAGTATTATTTTATGTGGTTAAATTCTTAAATTTTGACACTACAACATAACACTATTTCAAGAACATTAAACGAGACAGAAAATTTAGCACATCGGATTTAGGCTCCTCTTCTCGCTAATTTGGTCAAATATTCAATAAAAGTAGTGGTTGTGTATCAGTCTCCATCAAATAAATATTCTCTTCTATGTCTCAACAGAAACTAAGCCCCTTGGTCTATACACTAGAGTTGGAGTTTTAGAAATATTTTTATTAAAAAAAAGTGAATATTTAGAGTTGTGCGTTTCATTACTATGAACCATACAGTTAGAGGGTGCTAACAGAGCAATACAAATAAATGGAAAATCAAATAACCATAAAATTAATATTGACGTTCAATATGGTTATATAATGAGGTCAAAATGCTTGTAAATGAATAATTTATTGAGTGACCCTCTTTAATGGCATCTCAAGTTAATTTGGCCGTGGACCACTTGATATAGTCAGAAAATGTAGTGGTTGTTTATTAGTCTCCGTCCAATAATTATCGGTTATATAACTTGTAAAGTTGTCCATCAAAACTAAAATTGAGTTAACCACAAATGAATCTAGATATAATTAAACCACAATTTTAATTCAAGAACTCAAATCTTGATCAAGATCTTTAAGATTATTAAGCATGCAAGATTCGAAATTAAACTGAAAAATCAAATAGCTGAATTCAAAGTCGATAGAGATAAAATATGTTTTAGATTCAATCCAATGAATATTAAAAGGCAGTGAATTATCTTTTTCTATTGTTACGTGAAGATTGGGACAGAGTATCGAAAAGTTTGAGAAGTATAATTTTGAAAAGAATAAGTTTAAATGGCAAAGTTTGAGAAGTATAAGTTTTCGGGATGAAGAGTTACAAAGCATTAGGATAGGTTTGATTTAAATCATAAGTTTGAATAGTCTAAGTTTAAATTGTAAAGTTTGAAAAGTATAAGTTTTCGGGATGAAGACTCACGAAGCATTAGGATAGCTTTCATTTAAATCATAAGTCTGAGTTTAAATAGTAAACTTCAATTTTTAGAAGAGAAAATATTATAGCAAATAATTTTAGAAAAAGTCTGAATAATTAATACGAATCTATATCTAAACGAGGACTGAGTGTGCTTATTTTAACATTACGATTACCCGTTACAATTAGCACCCCAAGACCAAATAGTAGCCTTATCTCTAATGGGAGTGAGACGTCACTTTCTTTCTTTTTTTTTGCTTTCGTTTTTTTGTTGCTTTTCCATGCATGTTTATCAACTTGTTAGCAGTAAAGTGTCACGCCTTGGTAAAATAAAGAGGATCTGATGACTTTTCAGTAATTATATAAGCTACTCTTCCACCTTGGTATGTAAGAGAAGTTTTATATTTATTATGCATGTTTTTTTCTTTTGGTTCTAAATGCTATTTTTGGTGCTATCTCGTTCAAATATTCTTCCCCAATGTGAACTATCAGACAAATTAAGTAGCATTAAATGTACTTGTTTGTTTGTCTGTTTCTTTTTTGTTAATTGTCTGTTTTTTGATTTTTTTGTTTTTAAAAGTGTAAATACACATCTTTATATGCATTTCCATTTATTTCACAATACACACACATATATCTATATGCATATATCAAAATGAAACTAACAAAAAATAATAATACGAAGAAGAAAGCGAATATCATGATAATTATAGATACTAGTTTTGATGTAAAGCCTCCATCAGCTACCATATTAATCAAAAGGAAAGAAGTTGAATAACAATATATTTGAGAACAACTAGACTTGTAAAAGTCTATTGAAATTTTCACAATATCCTTGTCACGGGCATGTCTTCTAAGTGATAATAATGGATCTAATTCGACACTAAAATGTTTCTTTCCAATTCTCTTATCCTCAAATAAAAAAAAATTAAAAATAAAAATTATGCGTTCCATGTTCCTATAAATTTCAAAGCTATTGAAGCACTTGTCCTCAACCATTTTTCAACATTTGTAGCGTTCCATGTTAAAAGTTTTCTTAGTCTACGAGTAAAAGGACACAGCTATACATCTTGGCCTTTGGTTTATTGTTTATGTTCTTGATACTCACAATGATTAAAAAAATACCCAATTTGGGTAAAATGAAAAAAATGAAAGGTGTATTTTTTTAATTGAATTAGGGGATAATTATATATAGATTTAATTATTTAGTGCAGTATTTTTCTTGTAAAATAGAACACGAATGAAATTTCACCAAAATTTAGGAGAAAAATAAAATTTTAGATTGTGTGTGCGGGTACTGCCCGACTCACAATAACACATTGCTCAACGCCAATGCGTGTAGAAGCCATTTTGTTTTATTTTTTTTTTATTTTAGGTTGAATAGTTGACACAGAGCCTTTTAGCTTATTAGTATGTCTTTATGTTATATTTTCAGGGTGAACAACTGCTAAATCTTTTATGAATTTTTACTTCTTCAAGTAAAAATAAAAAATTTTCACATAGCCCTCAATATTATAAATTTAGCTAAAACATTTTATTGTTTTTCTGCTTGTTTCCCACTAAAAATTAAAAATTTTCATATAGCCCTCATCATTATAATTTTCCCCTCTAGTTTTTATACTTAGAGTTTTTTTTTTTTTTTTTTAGTTTTTTTTTCTTTTAAAAATTCATGTACTTTGCTATTGACATATATATCTGGCTCCATCTATGTTCTGAATATAAATATCAATTGATGGTGAAAAAAAATAAAAGCCAAACAGCTGTCAGCCGGATAAAATGAGGATTAATTGGCGAGCCCATATCCATTAACAAAATACAATTTTATTACCATTAAGCATTAGGATAGCTTATAAAGCCTTAGGATTGCTTTCATTTAAATCATAAGTTTGAGAAGTATAAGTTTGTTTCGGGATGAAGACTTACAAAGCATTAGGATAGCTTTCATTTAAATCATAAGTTTTAAAAGTATAAGTTTAAATAATAAAGTTTGAGAAGTACAAGTTTTCTGGATGAAGACTTATATAAAGCATTAGCATAGCTTTCATTTAAATCATAAGTCTGAAAAGTATAAGTTTAAATAGTAAACTTCAATTTTTAGAAGAGAAACATTATGAAAATAATTTTAGAAAAAGTTTGAATAATTAATACGAATCTATATCTAAACGAGGACTGAGTATGTTTATTTTAACATTACGATTACCCGTTACAATTAGCACCCCAAGACCAAATAGTAGCCTTATCTCTAATGGGAGTGAGACGCCACTTCTTTTTTTTTTTTTTTTTTTTTTTTTTGGTTTTGGTTTTGTTTTTTGTTGCTTGTCCATGGATGTTTATCAACTTGTTAGCAGTAAAGTGTCAATCATAAACCAAACGAGCAAACACTCTGGCTATAAATATATCTAGCTACACCTTGGTAAAATAAAGAGAATCTGATGACTTTTCAGTAATTATATAAGCTACTCTTCCACCTTGGTATGTAAGAGAAGTTTTATATTATTATGCATGTTTTTTTCTTTTGGTTCTAAATGCTATTTTTGGTGCTATCTCGTTCAAATATTCTTCTCCAATGTGAACTATCAGACAAATTAATTAGCATTAAATGCTCTTCTTTGTTTGTTTGTTTTTTTTTTTTTTTTGATAAGTGTAAATACACATATTTGTATGCATTTCCATTTATTTCACAATACACACACATATGTCTATGTGCATATATGAAAATGAAACTAACAAAAAATAATAATACGAAGAAGAAAGCGAATATCATTATAATTATAGATACTAGTTTTGAAGTAAAGCCTCCATCAGCTACCATATTAATCAAAAGGAAAAAAGTTGAATAACAATATATTTGAGAACAACTAGACTTGTAAAAGTCATTAGAAATTTACTGAACCTAATTCGACACTAAAATGTTTCGTTCCAATTCTCTTATCCTCAAATTTAAAAAAGAAACTTAAAAATAAAATTTATGCGTTCCATGCTCCTATAAATTTCAAAGCTATTGAAGCACTTGTCCTCAACCATTTTTCAATCTCTCGTTTTCTTTTTGGTCGTTGTTGTTGTTGTTGTTTTTTTTTTTTTCGTGGTTGTTTTTCAGCTCACATACATGTAGCTTTCAATCTCTTTTTCTTCTCTTAAACCACCAGCTATTCTCCCTCAGCGTTGCTAGTCCTCCTCTCAAAAAAATAGGGTGACTTGCTTTAATTAAGCCTATAACAAAAAATATAAAATATTCCTCCAACTTTCCTACAAAACACTCCACCAATAGAATGATCTTGCCTTTGGGGCTCTATGGAAAAAGTAATAAGCTAGATAGGCGTAATATCATCGGGGTATATATATCTAAATCTATATGTATATATGTGTATATATATATATAATATTATATTGGTTTTTGCAACTTATAACATGTAACTTTTCAGTGTTGATATAAATGCAAATTTTGAGCAAATTTATACTTACGCATGTACTGTCTTTTAGTTTATCCAAAATGAAGTAAATTTGTGGTCCCCCCCAAAATATAAAATATAAAAAATAAAGTTCAGGGGGAAAGCTACAAGATTAATAAAATTCAGAGGACAAAAATAAAGTTTGTCCTTATTAAATGACACTTTAATTGTTATCATGTCAATAATTTTATACATTAATTAGCTGACGGATGAAACAAAAATGATAATATACATAATACCAGATGGTTAACTCGAAAATATATCTTTGAAAATCAATTCTTATAATAGATTTCATTAAAAACCATTAGATAAATGAAAAATTACTATTAAACTAGGTTTTCACATAAAATGGAATCTATATACTTGGTCATAATAAGTTTTCTTTCTTTCTTTCTTTCTTTTTTTTTTTTTAAAGGTACGGAGCAGCAACGAAAAGTCTAAAATTTGATATTTTACCGCAAGTGGAACTGTCTTAGAAGATGTCAACTATATTAAAAAACTAGTGGAGCAAGTGGAACTATTTTAGAAGATATTCAACTATATGAAGAAGAAGAAGAAGAAGGAAAAAAAAAAAAAAAGGCAAGTCGACGTCAAAGAAATTTTATTGAGTTTGATTGTTAGTGTCAATTCGCAATGAAATTTTTGTTACTGTTCATTGTAGATTGTTCTCGGTGGAGTATTTATTTATTTTTATATTGTTAACAAGACAGAAGAACCATGAAGATTTTACTCTTATTGTATGTTTGGTAAATGAGAAATTGAGCAAGAAATTGCTCGATGGTTGACATGCTCTTATACATTTTGTTTACTTAGAGTTCGTCTCATAATAAAACTGTTGAATCAGTCATATTTAGTGCAATTTAATCAGTAAATAACTAATAAAATATTTTTTCTACAAGTGTTCATTCAACTTATAATTTGCAATGGAATTTTTGTTATTGTTCCTTGTCGATTGTTCTCGGTGGAGTATTTATGATTTTTTTTAACATCGTTGACAAGGCACAAGAGCCAAGAAGATTTTACTTCTATATACGTTTGACCTGCTCCGATATATTATTGTTTATTTAGGTTACTTCATAGCTAAGAAAACTGTTGAATCAGTCATATTTTGTTTAATTTAATCAGCAAAGAACTATTCAACAAAAAAAAATCAGTAAATAACTAATAAAATATTTTAATTACAAGAATTCATTCAACTTATATTAGTTATATACAAGTGTTCATACAACTTTATACAACTAGCATATTCAGAAGGAGGGGATTTAATAACTAATTACACTAATATATATTTTGTATACTTTGTTTTGAAGTAAAGCTGTCATCAGCGACCACATTAATCAAAAGGGAAAAAAATTGAATAACAATATGAGAAAAACTAACAAGACAAGTAGACGAGTAAAAGTCAATAGAAATATCCACAATATAAAACATTCCTTCGACTTTCCTTCAAAACAATCCGCGAATAGATTGATCTTGCCTTTGGGGCTCGTAAAAGTAAGCATGATGGGTGTAATATCTAACCTATATATATGTATATATATTATATTATATTCGTTTTTTCAACTTATAGCATGGCACGTTAATTTTCAGTATTGACATAAATGCAAATTTGTGCAAATTTATTAGTTGTACGATTGGTTTTCTTGCACATTCAACTTATCAAGTACTGAAACAAATGGTGTGTTATAGGCAAGTGCTCGGGCCGGACGCGATGATTCCGGTTCGACGGTACTTACCAAATTTTACGCTTTGGATTTGCTTCGTTTAAATTCACCAGGATGTACCATGTAATAGCATCGACCATGCAAGTGAATTATCGCTGCCAACTAGATGGGAAAAATAAGCAGCATTCTTTTGTTTTTGAACCAAACTGGGTCGTAGTTATAATCGAGTTTCTTGCTTTTCTTGTGTAGTTGTTTATTTGCAAGTGTTGGTCGAGAACCCACTATTATTTGCATGGTCTCTCTTGCCTAAGGCATTTTCTCGTCTAATTGCCATTTTACTCGTGAATGCTTATTGTACTGGCATTAATCAGATTTACGATGTCGATATTGATAGGTAAGTTTAATTCTCAAGTATGTATGTACACTACATACATATGTGCATACTGTGTATCAACGTCATGTCAGAGTTACATTAGATGTAATATTACTTGAAATAGTGTCTAAACCTAAATCTAAAGATTATGTAATTTTAAGTTTTAAAAAAAAAATTTAGTCACAATATTTTTACGACACTTTAAGTCACAACATTTTTACGTGACTAAATGTCACTTTTAGTGACAAAATTGAGAGAAAGTGACTTTAGTTATACAAAAATATCGTGACTAAAAATTTATAAATAAATATTGTGACTAATTTTTTTTTTTTTTTGGTAGTGAACATTTGTAACGTCCCATGTTAAAATTTTTCTTTAGTCTATAAGTAAAAGGATATAGCTACATATTGGCCTTTGGTTCATTATTAATGTCTTGACAATCACAATGATTTAAAAAAGATACCCAAATTGGGAAATATGAAAAAAAAAAATAAAAGAAAAAGAAAAAGAAAGGTAATAGGTTTTTTTATTGAATTAGGAGGGTAATTATATATTTAATTATTTAGTGCAATATTTTCTTCTAAAATGGAACACAAATGAAATTTCACAAAGTTTTTTTTTTTGGTTGAATAGATGACACAGAGCCTTTTATCTTATAAGTATGTCTTTATATATATTTTCAGAATAAACAAATCTTATTTATCTATATCATAGGGAACTTTCGCTAAAATAAGCATGGTTCTTGGTCATATTTGCTGCACTTTCTGGCTTATTAATTTTGCGGTTGATGAATGCTGACCTATCACTACTTCTTTCTATTGTCTTGGTCTTTTGATGTCCATCTTCTACTCAGCTCCTCCCATTAGATATGAGCGATCTTTCATTGTCACATCTATTCTCAATTCTTTGGTATTATTATTTTTTCCCATCCATCAAGTCTTTTACTGAAATTATCTTTTAATTAATTAAATTTTTAGGGTCATTGGGATTTGTAGCCTCTAAAAATAAAAAATGATTTAGAAAACACTATCGTCTTTCCATAAAAAAAAAAAAAAAAAAAAAGACTGGGATGTCGAGTATAGAAATTAGTTTCAAACAAAAAAAAAAGAAGTCGAGAAATTAGCAAGAGACCTTATAAGAGACACAGAAGTAAAGTACTTTATTTGATAATCATGAGAATATTTAATATGAAACACACCGTTATTAGTTCTGGAAATATATGTTTTTGCAGTGTTTTTTTTAATGGGAAATCCCTCCAACGTAATATCACATGTCTTCAACATCATATTAAAATAAGTAAAACGCAACTGCGATTCAAGAATAATTAGATATAACAAAAGTAAACATATGCAGGTGGGTGGTATCCCTCACAATGTTGGCATACTTTATGCCACCAGAGCATCTCTTGGACTTCCATTTCAGTGGAGGTGCGTAACAATTTTTTGGAAATAAAAATCTTCTTCTTTTTTTTTTTTTCTCCCTTAATTTTGCCATATTGTCTCGATAATTATGGATTCAGAGAACTTTCAGTTAGTGGATCAAAACTTTTATCATTAATAGTACTTAAATAGTCAAATAATTATAAGCTGAACTTTCGTTTATAGGTTGCTTGACATTTTCGTACGTATGGAATATAAAATAGTGGTTGATTTCATTAATAGTTATTAATTTCCCATTGGTTAACTCACTAGTACGTAGTTGAGTATGACAAATGGTACTATTATTTTTGTTCTATTTCTTAATTAATACTTCGATTTCTAGGTGTTATATCAACGTTGACATTATCAATAGTTAACAAAAGATAACGACAACAAAACCAATGAAAGATGAGCACCAATTCATAAGAGTACATTATGGTTCAACACATTTTCTTCGTATTTTAGCTTATAGGTATACATAATTCAACTTTTCCTAAAAATCTATTTTTTTTTGTTTTTTGTTTTTTGTTTTTGCTTTTCAATTTGCTGTGCAGTCCTCCAATTGTTTTTATCACCACTTTATGGGACTCTTGTTTCTGGATTATTAACAATATAAAAAACCTCACAGACATAGAAGGACATCAAGTAAGTTTTATTTTTAATATGTCAACACATCAACCGAATGGAAATTTTTTCATTTTTTCCCCTTCGTTTACTCTTTCAGTCTCGAAACCTGTCTTAATTGGCTTGTAACTTTGTCATTATTTAAAAAATTATTCAAAGCAAAAGCTTTGCTAAATGAAAAAGAAAAAGCAAGATCCTACAAATTCAGAAAACAAGAAAACAACCTAATAAAAAGCATGATGTAAAAAACAAAAAAAAAAAAGGAAAAAAGAAATTAATGAAGAAACTGATTTATAATTTTAGAAAATTTTCACTTTGAGCCCTAAGTTGATAATAAGCTGACGTGTTCTTTTCGGACTACTTCTCAGATTCCTTGTTCAATTTTTAACACGCATAACATACGAACATTTCCGACAATATATGGACCTCGAAAAGTTGCATTCTTTTTCACAGGGATACTTCTGGTAAATTACATTGGTTCTATGGTGATGGCCATTTGCATGCCTCAGATAACTCATGATTCTTTGTTTGAAAGCTTAATTAGTAACATATCAAATTTATTTTCTTGGAAATATTCAAATAAATATAGGTAAATCTTGATTCTTTTCCAAAAGATATCTGTAAATATTTTTCTTTTATCCCAGTGAGTGACGAATTATTTATATTGACTACAATTTTGACTTTACTATATAATAAGCAGGAAGCAAGCGCGAATTTTTTTCAATTGCTTTGGAAGCTTCTTGGGTTGGAATTTCTCTTATTTCCTTTCATATAGCCATGTAGTAGTGCAAATTATATCCTTTTCGTTTATACTGTTGCGCGCATTTGTTAAAGCTACATTTTCTGACACTAATAATAGTATTACTGAGGCATTTTATTTTACCTTGTTCGCATATTTAAAGGAAAATAGCCACATTTTAAATTTAGAACTGTTGATGACCAGATCAGTCCGACCGTACGGCCACCGCGGGGAAGGACGGTTTTGCCTGCCGGGAAGGCGGATCAGGAAACTCCGCTAAGCAGGGAGCTCCCAACCAGTCGACCACCCCAATGGTTCTCGGAATTCTTTCTCCATCCATGACGAGCACGTTTTCAGCTTCATCCCGAGCAGCCGGGAAGGCCGACATGGATATTAGCCATCCTCCGACTTCCAGTCGCGCGCCAAAGGAAACCCTCTCTAGCACGTAATGTCATTATTTTACAACTGCCTGCGCCGCCCTACCTACCATTGACACCAGTCGCATCACCTGCCACTACCTATCCTGACATTTGCAGCGACGGGACAGTTATCCACTGCGCTGTACCGTGTCAGGAGTAGGTAGCCCCAGTTGGTCAGATCCCCAACTTAAGCTAGCCTACGAGGTATCTAGGCCCTAGGGTCCGCGACGGCCGTCCTAGCCGGGTCGACCCAAACACCTGATCCTGCAAAACACCCATAAATAGGGAGAAAACTCCTGATTTCAGATACGATCATTCTTACCTTGCAAAAGCTTTGCCTCTCCTTTCGCTCACCAGTTCTCCAACTGACTTAAGCATCGGAGTGTCCACGGCAGACACCACACCGGTGTTCCTATCATTCCGAGGTGCTTTCCCTTTTGCAGGTGACCGATGGCGGAGCGATTGGCTAGTCCCTACCCGACCACCTTGGGTGTTGTTGCCGGAACCATTTTTGGCATCCACATTTTGGCGCTAGAAGGAGGGCCCTCGCTGCCTTTCCAGCATTTAACACCCTTGCACTTGCATTCACTTCGTACGCCATGGACGAACATGGGAACCAAGAGATCCAGGAACTTGACAACATGATCCCGTCAAACTCGCGAGGCACCCGACAGACACAGCGTCGCTATGGATCCCGAGCACAGCGGCGACCGACCCCAACAGAAGTCCTGACCGGGAATGTCCAGGCGCTGACTCAGACCGTACAAGTACTGATGGAAGCCATCCGAGAATCTCATAATGTCCAGCTGCCCTAGGCACAGGGCGGAGGAGGCTGAGTCCACGCCGAGTAGGCCTCCCAGACCGGCGCGCAGGCATCGCAACCCGGCACTCTCTGGTGACTGGGAGAGCGACCAGCCACGGCAGGAGAGCGGTGATAGGCGGCGGGGAGGAGGTGGCGAGCCCATCAGGGTACGCTCTAGGAGTCGCCACACGCGGGAAGTCCCTGCGAGAGATCATATTGACCTAGGTCTTGAAGACACCATCGCAGCCCGGGGGAACACGTCCGTCTTCGACCGCTTGGGACTCCCGGAGATTTACCGCCGCCTAAGTCGGGACCCCTCTGCGGAGCCCGCCCGAGAAGATGAACGTGGGCAGAGCCGCCTGGATCACATCCAGCGGCAGCTTGACAGGCTGATCGGCCAACAGTACGGATTCGAGCCAACCGGAGCAGCTGACCCGCCGTTTACCACAGACATCATGGAGACCCCTTACCCGGCCAGATTTAAGATGCCAGCTGTGCCGTCCTATGATGGGTCTACCGATGCAGACGAGCACCTCGAGAATTATCAGGCGCATATGCTAATCCAGAGCGCCAACGAGGCTGCCCTCTGCAAATCTTTTGCCTCACCCTGACCGGAGCAGCCCGGCAGTGGTATCGGAGACTTCCTCTCGGCTCGATCAGCAGCTTTCGGCAGCTGTCGAATTTATTCTCGGGTGCGTTTCTGGGCTCCAGAGCCAGGAAGCTAGGGGCCTCTCACCTGTTCAGCATCAAACAGGGAGAGGGTGAAAGATTGAAGAAATTCTTGGAACATTTCGATAAGGCCGTTGTGCAGGTTGAAGACTGCACCGATGACACGTTGATCCAGGCGTTCAGGGAAGGCATCAAAGACTCCCGCCTTGTCTGGACGTTAGCTTACGATAGGCCGCCTACCTTCGCCCACCTGAGAAGCATCGCCTGGAGACACGCGGAAGCCGATGAGTATGTCCGAGGGCGAGGATTGGGTGACCGAGAACGACCCAGGTCCTCCGGGAGGAGGGCGGAGAGGAATACTGCCGACCGTGCCCGACCAGATAGGGGGAAAACACCGAGCAGGGAGAACCGCACTGAAGTCCCTCTCAGCCCGAAGCCACCAATGCGGAAGTTCCACCAATACACCCCACTGGTTACGACCATTGAGCACGTCCTGAGCCAGGTATCCGGCAAGGGACTGCTCCGGGACCCGCCGCCGACTAGGACAGAACGCGCTCGCAGAAACTAACACCGGCACTATCACTTCCACAAGGATGTCGGCCATGACACGAAGAATTGCATTCAGCTCCAAGATCAGATCGAGTCGCTGATACGCGAGGGTCATCTGCGGGGAGTTCGTGGAAAGGATAATCACCCCAGCCGGTCCGCGCACGTGGCAGAACCCGGGTCCGAGCAACCAGTCGGGCAAGCGCGGCGAGGAGCACATCATTCACATGATCTTCGGCGAGACAGCTACTGGAGATACTGCCAGCAGCCGAAGAGCGTATGCCTGAGAGGCCAGACGGCTGGCTCGTGGGGAGCATATAAACATGGCGGAGCATATCTCGAAAATATGTCGCCAGAGCAACACCTCGATTACCTTCACGGATGACGAAGCGGATCAGTTGCTCCACCCCCATAACGACGCACTGGTCGGCGAGATCCGAGTAGCCGACCATGTGATACGACGCGTCCTCGTCGACAACGGGAGTTTCGTCGATGTGATGCTTATGGACGCGTTCGTAAGATTAAAAATTGATGGGGCAGTCCTGACGCCCGCTCAGACGCCGCTTTACGGATTTGCCGGTGACTGTGTTCACGCGGCTGGCACCGTCCGCCTCCCTGTCACGATCGGAGATGATCCAGAGAGGGTGACCAGGATGGTGGAGTTTATCGTGGTGGATCGACCGTCGGTCTACAATGTCATCCTGGGTCGCCCGACTTTCAATGCGTTAAAGGCGGTAGTCTCAATCTACCACCTGGCCATGAAGTTCCCCGTCGGCGAGAGAGTCGGCATCTTCCGGGGAAACCAGGAGGGGCCCGGAAGTGCTACATGGAGGCTGTGAATAAGGTGTGTCGGACCTCCGCTCCGGTTGTGGTGGCCACCATTGTTGCAGTCGATGAGGCCGACGTCTCCAGCGAAGCGGTCGGGAACCTAGGCGACCTCGACCCCCGACTTCCGGAGGAGGAGATCCAAGCTTACCCCGGTGAGGCGCTAGTCCAATTTGCATTGGACCCCGAGTTCCCCGAGAAGATCGTGATGCTCGGTTCGAGGCTGGAACCGAGCACCCGGGAAGCGCTGGAGAACACACTCCGGGAGCACAAGGATGTGTTTGCCTGGTCGCACGAGGACATGCCTAGGATTGACCCAACCGTGATGTGCCACCACTTAAACGTCAATCCTCGGCACAAGCTCGTGATTCAAAGGAGGAGAGCCTTCAACCCGCAGCGGTACGAGGCCATAAACGCGGAGGTGCAGAAACTGCTAGTGGCCGGGTTCATCCGAGAGGTAACCTACCCGGAGTGGTTAGCCAATGTAGTCCTAGTCAAGAAGGCTTCTGGGAAGTGGCGCGTGTGCATAGACTACACCGACTTGAACAAGGCGTGCCCAAAGGATTGCTTCCCCCTCCCCAGAATAGACTAACTCGTTGACACGACCGCGGGACACGAGATGCTAAGCTTCATGGATGCGTACTCAGGGTACAACCAGATACCCATGAGCAGAGCCGATCAGGCGAAGACAGCGTTTACCACCGACCGAGGGCTATATTGCTACCAGGTCATGCCGTTCGGCCTAAAGAACGCAGGGGCGACCTATCAACGGCTGATGAACAAAATGTTCGCCCCGCTGATAGGGAGATCCATGGAAGTGTACGTAGACAACATGCTGGTGAAGAGTCGGCTCGTCAACGACCATGTCAAAGACCTCCGAGACTGCTTCATCATCCTGCACCGGTATAGGATGAAGCTCAACCCTACAAAGTGCGCGTTCGGGGTAGGGTCTGGGAAATTCCTTGGGTTCATGGTGAACCATAGGGGAATAGAGATCAACCCCGCTAAGGTCCAAGCCGTGCTGGACCTGCAGCCCCCTCGAACGACCAAGGAAATTCAAAGGTTCGTGGGGATGATTGCGGCCCTCTCCCGGTTTGTATCCAAGTCAACAGATAAGTGCAACCCTTTCTTCCAGACGCTGAAGGCCAAGGGTAAGCCTGCTTGGGACAACTCCGCCGCTGCTGTCGAAACCACTTCCTGGCGAAATACTGTACCTTTACCTCGCTGTCTTGGATAAGGCCGTGAGCGTCGTCCTGGTCCGAGAAGAAGACAAGACCCAGCACCCGGTTTACTACAGTAGCAAGGCATTCTAGGGAGCCGAGGAGAGGTATCCCCCCCTGGAAAAGCTCGCGTTGGCAGTGGTTTCGTCAGCACGCAAGCTGCGCCCCTATTTCCAAGGACATCCGATCCGCATCCCGACCAGCTACCCGCTCCGCCAAGTCTTGCAAAATCCTGAGCTGTCGGGATGGATTGCGAAGTGGGCGATAGAGCTCGGGGAATTCGACGTAGAGTACATCCCCCGAACCGCAATCAAGGCCCAGGCGTTGGCTGATTTCGTAGCCGAGTTCACGGTGCCACCCAAAGTTGCCCGGTCATTCTCGGAAGGCGTAGAGGTCGTTCCAGCCGAGCAGTGCTCCGCAGCTCCCAATCGGACGAGAGTTGGAAGCTGTTTGTAGATGGCTCTTCTTGCTCGGGGGGCTCCGGCGCGGGCCTCGTGCTGGTGAGCCCTGACAAGTACAAAACCAGTCAAGCATTGCGCTTTAATTTTAAAGTATCTAACAATGAGGCGGAGTATGAGGCCGTAATTGCCGGGCTCGAGCTAGCCAGAAAACTCGGGGTGCGGGACGTCGAAATATTCAGCGACTTCATGCTAGTAGTCAATCAGATCATGGGGGAATTCCAAGTAAAGGAGGAGCGGATGGCAGACTATTTAAGGAAGGTGAAATCCCTTCTTGCTCAATTCTCGAGCCATCGCCTGACGAGGATCCCACGCGCTGAGAACGTCGAGGCGGACGCCCTCGCCCGACTAGCCTCTGGAAGCGATCTTGAAGGAACTGTCTCCTTCCAATCCTAAGGTTGGACCGGCCGAGCATGAAATGGGAGGAGCAGGTCCTCTCTGCCGAGAACACACCGACCTAGATGGAGCCAATCATCAGGTTCCTAGCTGAGTCCAAACTTCCCGACAGCCGAGAAGAAGCCCGACGGGTGAGGAACACGTCAGCCCGATACACGCTGATAAATGGGAAACTCTATCGCCGAGGATACTCCGCACCATATCAACGCTGTGTGGGGCCATCTGAGGCCAAGTATGTCATAAAGGAGATACACAGCGGGGTCTGCGGGAATCACTCGGGGGGGCGAGTCTTGGCGTTCAAGTGCCTGCGGCAAGGGTACTACTGGCTGACCATGGGTAAAGATGCGAGGGAATTTTCCCAAAAATGCTTGAAATGCCAGCAATTCGCCCACTCCATCAAGTCTCACCCCGAGAAGCTCACCTCGGTGGTATGTACGTGGCCATTTGCCAAGTGGGCCATCGACCTGATCGGGCCACTTCCCATGGCCCGATCGTAACTTCGATACTGTATCGTATCAATAGATTACCTCACGAAGTGGATCGAAGTGGAACCCTTGGCCCAGCAGACTGAGGCGAAATGCACAAGCTTCCTATGGAAAAACATAATCTGCCGATTTGGACTCCCCCACACCGTGGTCACAGACAACGGGAAGCAATTTGGGAACAAATTCGACGCGCTCAGTGAGGAGTACGGGATCAAGAAAGTGTTCTCTTCTCCCGGGCATCCTCAGTCTAACGGGCAGGTGGAAGAAGAGACTGGATTGACTGGATTGATGAATTGCCCCGGGTACTTTGGGCATACCGGACCACTAGGCACGCGGCCACCGGAAAGACTCCCTTCGCGATGGCCTTCGGGGTGGAGGCTGTAATTCCAGTCAAAATCGGGCTGCCGAGTTTCAGGACTGATAACTACGATGAAGAGGCCAACACCGATCAAATGCTACCTAAGCTCGACCTGGTGGAAGAGAAGCGCGAACAAGCCCTGATTCGAACGGCAGCTCGCAGTCAAGTTGTGGCCAGGCATTACAACAAGAAATTCCGGCCAAGGATCTTCCGAGTAGGGGATCTAGTGATGAAGAGGGTGCTCGTTCAGGAGCCCGGTCTCAGGTCTTTTGGTCCGAAGTGGGATGGGCCCTACCAGATCACGGAGGTTGTTCGGCCAGGAACGTACCGACTAGCCGACCATGAGGACAAGCCACTCGGTCATCCATGGAATGCCGACCACCTGAAGCGCTTCTACCAATAATTTTAAATTGCTATGTTTTCTTTTTAAGACTCAATTGAGTTCCTGTAAGAAACCGATTCTTTATTATCCGATTCTTTTGATGAATACTACTCATGTTTCACACGATGACGGAGTCAGGTCCCACGACCGGGCACTCACCAACAGGCGTGCCCGACCAGGACCCAACATCTGCCTTAGCAGACAAACTCCCGTGGTTCTCAGACCACGGAGTCAGGTCCCACGACCGGGCACTCACCAACAGGCGTGCCCGACCAGGACCCAACATCTGCTTTAGCAGACAAACTCCCGTGGTTCTCGGACCACGGAGTCAGGTTCCTACGACCGGGCACTCACCAACAGGCGTGCCGACTAGGACCCAACATCTGTCTTAGCAGAAAACTCCCGTGGTTCTCGGACCACGGAGTCAGGTCCATAACCGGGCACTCACCAGCAGGCGTGCCCGACCAGGACCCAACATCTGCCTTAGCAGACATACTCCCGTGGTTCTCGGAACACGAAGTCAGGTCCCACGACCGGGCACTCACCAATAGGCGTGCTCGACCAGGACTTAACATCTGCTTTAGCAGAAACTCCCGTGGTTCTCGGACCACGGGGTCAGGTCCCACGACCGGGCACTCACCAGCAGGCATACCCGACCACGACCCAAGACTCAAGATCTAGCACGGACCAAAGGAGTGCTCGGCTGAAACCGACCAGAAGCAAGGTTGGAATTGGGCGAATCACGCCCAAACCAACCAGGGGGGAAGGCATACGAGAAAACAAAGGCGGTAACTCTGCAAAAATAATCTCGTCATTATATATTAATTGTCAAAAGGAGGGGGGTACAAATTGGGCACCCCCGAACCCAAAAAAAAATGTCAAAAAAGAGAAGTCGCCCGGTCAGTCAAGTTGACCGGGTAAGGTAAAGTCGCCCCCAGGCGCGGCAGACTGAACATCCTCGGGAAGTGCCGCATCGGCCCGCTCAGGAGGAGCTTGCTCGGACTGGTTGGGACCATCGAGGATCACCACATGTTGCTCGGGTTGCTCGGGAGCCATGGCAGCGCCGGACACTTCGGCTTCCTCAGGGGCTTCCTCGACGGTGGTCTCCGCCAACTCCTCGGGAATGAACGACCAGTTCACATTGACCAAGATAGGGTTGGCCGCCCGAAAACCGGCCCTCATTTCCCGCATACCTTCCTGGTACTCGGTTCCCAGGCGGGAATTGAAGTCCTCCGAGGCAAGGAAGTCCTCGACAGCCTGAGGTTTCGCCTCCTCGACGGCCGCAGGCAAGACATCCTCCAGGTGGCGGGCATGTTCGGCCTGCGCAGTGGCAAGCTCGCCCTGCAATCGCTGCAGAGTAGACTCCAGCCCTTGCCGAATGGATTCCGCCACAATGGCGGTTTTCTGCAGCCCGGGCCTTCTCCTCAGTAGTTCGGGCCTTCTCTTCCGCTATTCTCGTAGCTGCTATCACCGCGTCCCTGGCCGCTTTCGCCTCCTTCTCGGCGTTCCGCGCATTTTCAGCGCCTAGCTCCGCGAGCTTGACCTCGTCTTGCGCCCGGATAGAAAACGCCCTGGCGGCAGAGTTCCCGGCGAAGGCTAGACATAACACCTACCAAGTTGAAGTGTTAGTAAATAAATAAATAAAAATAAAAATAAAATTTTGGTGATGCAACTCACCTCTATCAGCTTGGTGATGCAATCCACGGTAGCCTCCGCGGGGTCGGAACGCTTAGATGACTCGGCCACCTCGACGGAGAGTCCGGTAAACAATTTGGAAACAAGGGCCCTGTGAGCTGAGGAATCCTCTCGATGAACACGCGATGCGGGCGGAGGCGGTAATCGGTCCTCACGAGGGCTTGAGGAGAGAGCGTCGGGACGCGGATCGGATCAGGAAGACAGTCGCTCCTCGGGTCGGGCGGCGCGAGACTCTACCCTCTCGGCAGTCTGGGTGCTTCTCGGCAGGGCCTGAACTACCGCGGTTGGGGGCGGCCTGCTCTGCACAGGGCCAGCTGAGGTCTCGGCCCTCCCCTTGCCTCGGTCGCCCTTCTTCGCCATCTTCTGAAGGCGGGCGATCCTCTCCTCGTCTGACGGCCACTTCGTGCCCCGCTTGTCAGCCATTGGCTCTGCAAGAAAAGAGAATTAATTAGTTACCTGAGGAAGAAGTTCATCAATGCTCGACTGGGCTCTGTCGCCGACCTTCTATCCGCAAACCGCTAGCAGGGTATAGCCCGCGGATGACTAGGCCCAGATCCTCATCGGCAATTCTCGGACCCCAGGTCTCGGGGGACGGATCACAGGATGGGGGTTGGGCAGGGGTTTCAGACGTCGCCTCGGGAGCCCCATCCGTCCGAGCGCAGTAGTGGACGGCGGGCTCGAGCATGCGAGCGATAGTAACCCGCTCTGGGACTTCGCAGGACTTGCTCGGTTGACCGGTCGTCAATGACGAGCCAACCCAACCAAACTCACTTAGGCTACTCGGACGTAGCAGCCAACTCTGGCTACGCTCGGGCTCGGCCAGGTCGTACAGCGATTCTACCATCGCTCGCTGCGCCTCGGGGATGTGCGGGGCCCGAGTCCACACGTAGCCCCTCCTGAAAACCACGGGGACCCTCTCGGCGTGGGGCAGCTGATTTCAAGCGAGCTGTTCGTGCAGCCACCGGCCACCGGCATAGAACCACAAATGTTTAAATTGTTTATCCGAGTCCGGGCACATGCCGATGAACGTCCCTTTGAACCCCTGAAAATAGTAGAACCCCGTGGAGGAAGGTGCCGACTTCATCCTGTAGAGATTTTGGAAGGCCCGGAAGGGCATCATCGCCGCGTAATTCTTAGCCCAAAGGATGTAGCAACTGACCAACACACGATATGTGTTAGCGTCCAGTTGCGCTGGAGCCACGTTCAGCCGCATCAATACCCGCCGCATGAACTGGTTGAGGGGTAATTGCAACCCGGCTCGGAAGTACTCGGCCAGCAGGGTGACGTACCCGAGTGGGGCTCGGGATGGCAGATCATTCTCACCCGGAGCCCTCAAGTCAACGTCTTCAGGGATCTGGAAGTCTCGACGGAGGGCGGCGAGGTACTTCGGGGTCACGGCAGAAATGTAGTAATCCGCCGAGTAAATAGGCAAACCTCCTGCCAGGCGTGCCATCTCTTGGTCGGATCGGCGATAGACCCGACAATCGTTAACACGCATGGGCCGACTAGCCGGCCGGTTCCGGCCGTGGAGCGGTTCCCCAGCCGGTCCCGAGCTCGTCGAGCTCTCAGACCCATCTTGGCCTGACGTGCTAGTCTGGCCGCCCGATCTTTCCGAAGGACCCACTTTCTCGGTTGGCGGGGCGCTTGCTGGAGCAGAGCAGGTGGTGGCGGCCTGACCGAGCTCCTCGATGAATTAGCTGTCCGGGCGGGTGCCCGGACCCACCTGCAATATCTCCTGCAGTCGAGCCGCCCCCTCATGCCGCTGGTTGGTCGGCGTGGTCGGTTCACTAGGGGAAGGATCGTCCGTAAACCCGGACAGGTTATCGGGTGTCGCCTCGGACGAACCGGACTCATATGTACCAACGCTTAGGCCCGAGCCTGAGGTCCCCGTAATGTCCGCGTCCCCCGATAGGGAAGGGTTCTCGGAATCTGACAGGTTACTCATAATAAAAATAAGGCAAGAAATTATACCTTCTCGGACGTTCTACTCTCGTTTTCACAGCAAAACGTGTCGGTTGTTCTCGACAGCTCTCGGCACTGAATCTCTCACGAAATTTGTGAATGCCTCGCCTCCCTCCCTCCTATTTATAGCTGGGGGCTCGAGGATTCGAACGGGCGCGACTCCCAGGGCGACGTTTCGGTCTCCCACCAATCCCGCCCTTGGTTTAAATTTCGAACTTCAAAATTCAGCCTTTGCCGCCTCACCTTCCCGCCACGTGCACTACGTGTCCTATGATATCCACGTCAACAGATCATGCCACGTCAACATAACAGCTGGCAAACCTGCCCGACCACCCATAGTAGCCGAGTAGTGACACGGCCGACGAGTAGCCGACCATAGCCGAACACGCTTCGGACCACTGTTGTAAAGGCGGTACGCGTAGCACCCCTGACAAGCGTCCGGCCAGAGGTGCTGGGGGGCTTATATTGATGATCAGATTAGTCCGACCGTACGGCCACCGCGGGGAAGGACGGTTTTGCCTGCCGGGAAGGCGGATCAGGAAACTCCGCTAAGCAGGGAGCTCCCAACCAGCCGACCACCCCAATGGTTCTAGGAATTCTTTCTCCATCCATGACGGGCACGTTTTCAGCTTCATCCTGAGCAGCCGGGAAGGCCGACCAGGATATTAGCCATCCTCCGACTTCCAGTCGCGCGCCAAGGGAAATCCTCTCTAGCACGTAACGTCATCATTTCACAACTGCCTGCGCCGCCCTACCTACCACTGACACCAGTCGCATCACCTGGCACTACCTATCCTGACATTTGCAGCGACGGGACAGTTATCCACTGCGCTGTACCGTGTCAGGAGTAGGTAGCCCCAGTTGGTCAGATCCCCAACTCAAGCTAGCCTACGAGGTGTCTAGGCCCTAGGGGTCCGCGACGGCCGTCCTAGCCTGGTCGACCCAAACACCTGATCCTGCAAAACACCCATAAATAGGGAGAAAACTCCTGATTTCAGGTACGATCATTCTTTTCTTGCAAAAGCTCTGCCTCTTCTTTCGCTTACCAGTTCTCCAACTGACTTAAGCATCGGAGTGCCCGCGACAGACACAACACCGGTGTTCCCATCATTCCGAGGTGCTTTCCCTTTTGCAGGTGACCGACGGCGGAGCGATTGGTCGGTCCCCACCCGATCACCTTGGGTGTTGTTGCCGGAACCATTTTTGGCATCAACAAGAACAAATGACCGTTTTTACTAAAACAATAAATCAACTTCTTAAATAATCAATCATTGATTAAACGTGTATTATGGTTAATCCAATCAATCGTGATTGACCTTCACATCAGTATTGATCGTTGTAATTAGTTTTAACCATAATATTTTTCTATAGTTTTCTACTTAATTACTGATTCTGTTAAATCTAAAAAAATTTGATGTTTTAATTTAGTATAAAAACTACTCTGGTGTTTCCTCTTTATTTCTCTCTCTGCTCCAACCATTTCCGCTGCGGCTACTCTTACCAACGTTGCCCCAGTCGATGTCGCCTATTGCCCTTATGCATCTCCAGCATCCCTCACAACAAATATAAAGGATATAGACCATACAATCTTGGACTTTGACTTATTATTTATAGATGAACATAAAATAAAATGAAATAAACAAGAAAAAAAAAAAAGAAAGATCAAAATTTTATTGAATTAGTACATAATTGTATATTCAACATTTAGTGGGGTAAAATTGTTCTTGTAAAATGGGACAGGAATGAAATTATAGTTCACAAAATTTTTAGAATGTGTGTGGGGGGCACCACTCACATTAACACGTTGCTCCATCACTGGATGGGCAATTAAGGTAATTTGTTGACAATAGAAATGAAATTGGTAATTTATCGCCATCAATGCATTCAAAAGCCAGCTTATTTATTTATTTATTTATTTAATTGTTGGCACAGAGCCTTTATTATCAATATAGTGAAAATGGCCTAAAGGAAAAGGAAAATGCCAGAAATTATGCTTGATTTTATTACATATCAATATGTATAAATTATTATATTATGTTTATTTTATAACATAATATACATTACAAAGTATTATTAAATTATTTTATTCACAATATTTTTTAAAAAGAATTCCTCCATAAAATGTTCTGAAATAGTAAATTGGAAGTGAAAAGTTTTTTATTTTTTTAAGGTGTGAAAATTAAAGAAATTGGGTTCTGATTAGGTTGCAAAATAGCACGAATTTTGTTTTGTTTTTTTTTTTTCTTTTAATTATAAATTATTACTATACTGATGCCCAACCACTCGAGTAAACTTGAATTCAAAACAGCGGGTCATTATCTAATAATCTTATTCTAGATGTTATGTTTGCGTCTGAATGTGTGGGTTGAATAAGAAAGAAAAAAAAAAAAAAAAATCGAACCTGAAAGGACGCGTCAAAAAGTCAAATAGGAGGTTTAAGTAGTGCAAACTCATTCACGTGACTATTAAATGCAACCTATAACGCGCAAAAATATTCTCGGTCCTTAACTATGAAGTATATATTCACGAGAATCCTTAATTTGCCAACTATTATTACTAGTATTCTAAGCAACCATACGTGTTTTTTATTGTTAAAAAAAAATCTACGTCAGAAAATATAGAAGAAAATGCAATGAACTATATGTCACACTCAACTTGATCTATTTGTTATATAATTATTGGAAATTAATTACTATAATAAAAAAAATTATAAATCTACATTTTATTGCTTGACCTTTTTTTTAATCCGTTGACTTATTAATGAGGCTAACCCAGAGGACGTCGGATTTGGGTGGTAGTTGGCATATTCAAAGTCTAATAGTGTTTTCGTTTGTTTATATA